>JAAEAF010008049.1:0-39808 GCA_011037195.1 Triatoma infestans
GGGCCAACGGCGCCTCAGCCGTCTTCGGGGGTTGGAGGGAAGTGTGGTTTAGAATAGGTTTGCAGCTAAAGGATTAGGGTGAAATGATAGTTTTTGGTGGAATTTGTTGTAGCGGGTTTTGGCAAGTTCTGGTATAAATGGAATGTTGAGGTCTGTGTGTATGGAGTGGTTACTGACATAAAAAGGAGCGGAGGAGTTTACAATGCGGCGGAGTATTTTAGAATGGAGTGTTTGTAATCTGTTGATGTTAGATCGTTTAGCTGTCCCGTAAAGTTCAAGTCCGTAAGTCCATATTGGAGCATACAGTCGACGCTTGTTCTGTAGTGTTAGTTTTGAGCGTTTGTCAAGTAGTCTAGCAAGGAGTTTGTATCGTTTGTTTAGTTCAGCCCGTTTAAGTCTCGTATGAGGGTTCCAAGTTAGTCTTTGTCTAGGTACAGTCCAAGGTACCGCACATGTTCGGCTGGTGGGATAGGAGTGTTATATAAGAAGACAGGTCCAAGAGTTGTTCGTTTGAGTGTGAAGACTATGTATTTGGATTTGTTTGGGTTGATTTTTATTCGCCATTTTTGTAGCCAGGGTTCTAGTGAGTGAAGGTGAGATTGTAGAGAGCGGATAGCGAAGACAGAATCAGTATGTGTGGAGAGAATGGCAGTGTCGTCAGCGAAGGTGTATATGGAGGTGTTGGGATTTGAAGGTGAGTCGGCTGTAAAGATTGTGTAGAGAAGAGGAGCTAAGACGCTACCTTATGGTACACCAGCAAGGACAGGAAAAATAGATGATCGAGAAGAGCCTTGAGTTACTAGGAAGAATCGGTCGGAGAGATAGGATTTGAGTATAAGATAGTATGTGCTTGGTAGAATACCCTTAAGCTTCCATAGCAAACCCTTGTGCCATACTCGGTCAAAGGCCTGTGAGACATCCAAGAATACTCCAGCGCAGAAATGTTTAAGCTCCAGTGATGTAGCGATGGTGTCCACAACGCGATGGGCCTGCTGGATTGTAGAGTGGCAACTGCGAAATGACATTTAAAATCATAATTGCATAAAATTCAGTTAATTTTTATTTTATATATATATTTTTTTAATAAATTATTTCTTTTTCTTTTTTTCTTTGTTTTTTTTATTAAGAAATTCACAACTATACAAACAGTATTATAAGTGAATATGATGGTAGTCATATAAAAGGGCGTGAATGTCTTGTTAGGAGATGCCTTAGGAGATGCCTCCCAGTGGAGGTACTCCCTAATTATTACTAAAAAATTCTAACAAGAAGTTAGATGGTCGCGCGGCCAATGGCGTTTCAGTCTCCTGGAAGGGTTGAGTGGAATAGAAAGAGAAGAGAGTTGTTGGACTAAAGGGTTAGAATGGTTGGATGTGAGGTCATGGAATTTCTTGTAACGTCTGTTTAGTTCAAGTCTTTTTAATCGTGTATGCGGATTCCAAGTAAGTCTTTTGTCTAGATAAAGTCCTAAATATCGGACTTTGTTGGCTGTCGGTGTTATAGTCCCCTGAAGGAGGATGGGCGGGAGAGTAGCGCGACGGAGTGTGAAGGAAATGCATTTGCTTTTAGTGGGATTGACCTTTATTCTCCACCGGATAAGCCAGTCTTGTAGAGAGATGATATGGGATTGTAGTGCACGGGATGCGGAAACAGGATCGGAATTTGGAGCAATAACACATGTGTCATCAGCGTAGGAATGAAGGTTTGTTTTTGGGTGGGAAGGAATATCTGCAGTATAGAAAATATATAGGAGAGGAGCAAGGACACTGCCTTGGGGTACACCTGCATGAATTGGAAAGATAGAGGATCTGGAGGAGCCAGAACGAACCCAGAAGGAACGATCAGACAGGTATGATTTTAGGATCATATCTTTGACAGACTTACCTATAAACTTACAGTCTTTTCAATGACAGATTTACAGTTCTCTTTCGCTACCTCTCCTATCCACACTCTCTCACTCCCACTCCTTTTTTTTTTCTGGTCATGCGTATTAATTAATTTAATCCCCACTTTCCAAAGAACCAGATTAATGTCTAAGTTTATTAAAAATAATAATTTTTTAAATCACTATTATCACCTCTTCCATCGAACTGGTGAAATTAAAATTACTCCACCAAAGCTATCGTCAAGAACACTATAAGTTGTCAAATTTTCAATTCATTACCTGCAAATTAACCCACTCAAAGTTACGTTAATTAAATTATTTCTTAAATATGATTATATAAATTTCTTATAATACCTTATGTTAATTCCTAAATCAAGGTTTGAAAATGATGACATATATTGTCTTTCATGCTTCTCTTGGTGCACCCATTTTTGGTTGCACTATTCAATTAAATGAATATCAACAGGATTGATAATACTAATCTAATATGATAAAAGCAATATCATCATCTATCAACTTCATGTTTTATCCACGTAGATTACTTCTGCCACTTGAAGGTCTAGAAGTTCCATGTAATCAAGTTGTATTTACATACAATCTAGAAATCTCCTCTTCCCCTTTCTTGTAGAGAAATATTACCTATCCCAAATGATATTAATTGATCTAGACTAGAATGTCCCCACACCATTTCTAACGTATTAATCACCCGAACGCCAAATAATCCTTTCCAGATTTCTCAATAAAAATATTCTGAAATAATTAAAAATCTATTTTCTAATGATTACCATTAATTTGCAAAATGATTTGTGTCATATTTTTGTCACGAAATTGAAAAAAAAAAAAAAACTTTTTTTTTTATTTCAAGAAATATCACAGACGTCAAATCGTGAAACTGCTTTCTATAGAGTTGTCAACAAACATAATATGAAGGAATAATTTGTAAGTTAGGTTTAACGATTTTTTTTGTAGAGTATTTATATACTATACTCCACATATTGGATAATTCTAAATTAATGGAATGCTTGACTTAAAAAAAAAATAAGAAGAAATTATTAGTGATTTAGTCAAAGCGATTTATTATTTTTTTCTCTTGTTAGTCCACAAATAAAAAAGTTAGAAAACAACAACCGTTTTGGCTCTTAGTAAAAATAAAAATTAATTGTAATGACGGTTAGCATACTGGACTCCCACGCGGAGGATCTCTGTAGTGGTAGAAAGAAATGAAAGAAAATAATAGTTTTGAAAAATAGTTTAGAATATTTTATAGTTTGAAAAAATAGAATTTTGTTAATATTTTAAATGTATCTTAGTGCATTGAAAAGAGTCAGGTACTATAATTTAAGGTCATTGCTACTAAAGAGACAATGGTACAAGAATCCATTAAATTAAGACAATGCCACTTGGCCAACTGCTTTGTAAGAGCAGGGCATTCTTTACACAGTCTGCATTCTGCCTTCTAACAAGGACAGTCTGAACCAGACGTCCAACCAGAACACTTCAGGAAACGCTCTCTTAAACTCAGTACTATTCTAGATAAACATCTGATTTATTAAGATATAGTTGCGATATTGTAAAGTACTCAAATTTGCTTAGAGAATATATTTATTTTAAAAACGGTGGTGCTCTCTTGATTATTACTATTACTTCTCTCTTTTATTTTATTTATTTATTTAAGGCGTCTCAACATCTATGGTCATTTGCGCCCGGAGCCTTCTTAGTGCACTGCCGGCCTCCGGACAGTGTTCTCCCGTTACAGACAACACTGTCCATCACCGGACAGTGAGCTGTAAGGGCTCCTAGGAAGAGAAAATCTAAGGGTAGCACGGCTGGATTCGAACCCGTGATCTCCGCGTTGCTAGTCCAGCGCGCTACCACTGAGCTAATCCCTTCCCTTTACTTCTCTCTTAAACATACATACTTACAAGTCCTTTTACTAAACCGCTCGTGCTACTACAAACTACAACAACACCACATTTCATTTTTTTTTTCAGATTTAATTAAATATATTCTTTAAAGATATTTAAATGCCATTCAATAACAAAGCAATATGCTTATTAATTTACTGAAATTAGTTGGAATAAACTCTTATGTTTTAACTTATATCTGGCACTGAATCCTGAAGTGTTCTGGTTGAACGTCTGGTTCATACGTTCCTTGTTAGAAGGCAGAATGCAGACTGTGTAAAGAATGCCCTGCTCTTACAAAACAGTTGGCCAAGTGGCATTGTATTAATTTAACGGATTTTTGTGCCTTTAAAAATTATAGTACCTGACTTTTTCACTGCATTAAGATACATTTAAAATATTAACAAAATTAGATTTTTCAAATTATAAAATATTCTGAACTATTTTTCAAAACTATTATTTTCTTTCATTTCTTTCTTCCACTATACCTCGGTTCGAGTCTAGTTGTGCTACCCTTAGATTTTTTTCTTCCTAGAAGCCTTTACAGCTCACTGTCCGGTAATAGATAGTATCGTCTGTAACGAGAGAACACTGTCCGTAGGCCGGTAGTGCACTGAGAAGTGTCCGGGGGCCAATGACCATAGATGGTGACGCGCCTTAAATTAAAAAAAAAATTGTAATGACCGCTTTTTTGAATTCTAGTAAATTAATTTCTGTTAAAGATAACCTACGGGTGGGTGAGGTTTTTCTCTAAAGTGCTATTTCATTTTATTATACAATTCTATCATCTGAATAACTTTAATTAGAAGTGAATATGTGGTTGAAATTCCAAGTTTGACAAAAATCGGATGACCAAAATTTTGTTTACTTTATCACTTTATTAAATGATTTTTTTTTCACTTTTTCGCGTTTTTTTTTCAAAAATAGCTCTGACGATTTTCTTGAAACTTCCAATATAAACTTCAAATACAAAGATCTACAACTTTTATTTAAAACATTTCTCTGGAAAAAAGTATTTAAGGGCACTTTTATGGGTGTGGGTGGGGTTATGTTTTTCTCTAAAGTGCTATCATAGTTGATTATACAATTCTATCATCCAATCAAAATTAATTAGAAATTAATAGATGGCCAAAAATTCCGATTTTCAAGAAAATTAGTAAACCGGAAGTGCGCTTTTACTGAATAGTTGTTTTTATCCAGTTTTCGACGAATTTCATTAAATTTGATATACTAACTATAAATTATTTGTCAATTATAATTTTGAGAACTGGAGTAAGAGAAAGTTGTGTGATTGTTTCACACCAAATTTTTTTATTTTTATTTTGTTTTATTTATTTTATGAAAACCATTATTTGTGTTATATTTAATAATAATCAAGCATGATCACTAAAAAGAGCCTTAAAACATGAAAGTCGCAATTTGATTCAACATTGCGTGGTAAGCGCACCTTTTCTCGAAATGCGTTTGATTAGGCAATTGGCCAACTTTTTATAGTGTAATGACATGGAAAGTCATACCAATGTCAAAGTGGTTCCAGCCAGCTGTTATCTTAATAAAGGATGGCAGTAATAAAAGAGCAATTAATAACTAGCGACGTAGCAGGCCGTCGGCCAAACAAACAACAAAGACCTTTTCAATACTTTACATCAAAGCAAGCAGCGATAAGGTTGGCCACTGACTTAAATAAGGTCAGCAAACTACGAAGGTCGCACAAGGTCGCACACTAGGACAGATGTCTTGGTGTGAGTGTGGCCAACACCGATATATAAACTCTATCATATACAACGAGAGGATCATTATATCATATACGACTATACGAGCACGTCTATTTACACGAGCAGCAGTTTACGCGACTATACACAGTTTCATTTAAACTTATTATCTTTTAGTAGTGCATCTTAGTTCGTTTATTTTATCATTCTAATTTATTACTTATTTATCTTCTAATTTATTCCTAAGTATTTTGCTAGTTATTAGTTACCATTTATACGTTAATATTATTGTTGAAATACAGTTTATTTTTATAAAATCCGTATTAATAATTCGATGCACTAACTTCCAAAATCTCTCAACTAACTTCCTCCCTCTTCAAGACATCTACTACATCAGGAATCACATCAAACGATTCCATTACAATGGCCTCCCAACACATGGAAAAACGTTCATTTTCTCCATAGTCTGTTATCGATAGTCCGCACTTATACACTGAAAAACTTGGAAAAGTCTGAAGTCGACCTAAAAAGAAATTTAAAAATTGCTGCCTAATGAATATTAATAAAAAGAACGAAAAGATGTGGTAAAAAAAAATGAAAAACTAAGGAAAACTTTTAACTTCTTTTATAAAATGAAAATTTATTTCCTTAGTTTTAATCTTAGAAAGTATTTTCTTTTGTTTTTTTTTTTTTTAAAAAAAAAAGGAAAAAAAAAACGCATAGAAAAGAAAAATAAGAAAAGTTTACTGAAAACATGTTTAGAATCACTAGTGAGCCAGGTTGAATGCCTTTCAAACAAAGCTCATTCTCATCACGTCATCACGGGGGAAAGAAAAAAAGAAAAAGATAGTTTAAAAAAAAGTAGTGGAATATTACGTGTCAACCCTGTTCAACAAACCCCGTTGAGCGTACTAACTGAGGGCGGTGTCGGACGGTAGGAGGGTCAATAATACGACATAATGTAGTGAAAACCTACATGTAATGTTGTGATTCGAAATGCAACCCAGAGAACATTGTTTCTACAAAACCACAACAGGTTTGTATTCAATGCAATGTAGCATGGAACAGGAAAATCAATACTACAGTGAATCCATATGGCAACAGGTGTAAGAATATACACCTGTCTGAACGCCACTGGAAATCTTCTGGAACTTATTTTCGTTTAGTTCCTACTTTTTCATTTCTTTTTTTTGTATTTTCTAAGTACAAAGCCTTTAACATTTGTATAGACATAGAAATGACAAGGAAATGAATAAAATATTTTGGAGACTAACGCTTTGATGGAAAGCGGGAAGGAGGGAGACATTACTTCTATGACAAGCGGTTGTGATACTAAGACTTGAATATTATGGAAAAGTTTATGATAAACTGTCAAAGTTTGTTTATTTTTTCAGTTTTCTTTTTCTTTTTTTCTGATAAACTTCATTCATTTTTTTATTTTTACTTGATGTCAGTTTTTGCAACTTAATCTTCCTTGAAATTGAAACCTACTTATAACGATTATTTTTCTTTCTTTATACTAAGTTTGTGATGGATCCTGTTAATTTAATATAACATTAAAATTTGTTAACTTCGATTATTTTTTTTTTGGCATAATTTAGTGTTATAATTAGTGATATAACTTTAACTTATGTCACGCATTCTGTCTGTGCTTAGGCGGCACAGATTCATGATTGTACAAAACGAGAAGCGTACTCTGATGCGAGCAACATTGCACCCTCTTAAAAAAAAAAAAAAAAAAAATCGGGTGTGAAACACTCACACAACTTTCTCTCAACTCCTGTTCTCAAAATTATAATTGATAAATTTTATAGTTTGTGTACCAAATTTAACGAAATTCGTCGAAAACTGAAAAAAAAAACTGTTCAGTAAAAGCGCACTTTAGAGAAAAACATAACCCCACGCCTCCCCTAAAAATGCCTTTAAATGAATTTTCCCAGAGAAATGTTTTTAAATAAAAGTTGTAGTTCTTTGCATGTGTAGTTTATATAAGAAGTTTCAAGAAAATCGTCAGAGCCATTTTTGAGAAATTTGCGAAAAAGTGAAAAAAATCATTTAGTAAAGTGGCAAAGTAAAACGCACTTCCGGTTATCTAATTTTTTTCAAACTCAGAATTTCAACAACATATTTAATTCTAATTAACATTATTTAGTTGTCAAAATTGTCTAATAAACTGAAATAGCACTTTAGATGGAAACCTAACCACAACCCTCCCCCAAAAGTGCCCTTAAATGCATTTTCCCGGAAAAACGTTTCAAACAAAAGTTGTAGCTCTTTGTATGTGTGGTTGATGTTCCAAGTTTAAAGAAAATCGTCGAAGCCGCCATTTTTGAGAAAATTGCAAAAAAGTAAAAAGTCCAACTAGTAAAGTGGTACTTCCGGTTGAGGAATATTGACAGATAATTTACTCTCAGATCCCCATGGTGATACTTAAACGGAATATCAAGTTTCAACTTTCTACGGTTTTTCGTTTTTCAGCTTTGCTGTTCCACACACAAAACCACTTTTTTGGATTCAGGGGACCACAAAACGGATATTTCCGGTGAAAACTCGATAACGAAAATTTGTCGATACAATACTTCCTCTTACTAGGAGTAAGAGAAAGTAAAAAGTGGGATTGAGTTTAAGAATTCCAATTTCGAAAACTAATTGTATATGGTTATGGTGATACTTTCTACATATCCCCTCTTATATCATTAAGTCAATCGACGAGAAAGAGTGTGTACTCTTTTATTTATTCCTAAAAACTTATGAACCAACTACTTGGCCCAAACTCTTTAAAATAATAAAATATAGAATCCAAAGAAAACTGAGTTGTAATATGATTAAATTTAAAAGTAGGCAATCTTTCCATTCCAATGCATCAGTACTGACCGAAGACAACACCTAAATGAGTGCTGCTACCAAGGTACCGCGAAATAGCGCTTGCAAAATTCTATTTGTACATCACGCCTTCCATTTAATTCTTAATGTACCCAAATGGCAGAGCATTCTCAAAACTTTAGAAACACCACTCATAGGATGTATTTACCAATTAGATATAAATAGACAAAAAAAAACTGGATCCATGATTCTAGATATAATATTATTCAAAGCAAAAAATGAAAACCTGTGGTTCCGGATAAATAGAAATTATATCAGCTTATAGATTAGCAAAATTCACAAAGATATCGAAGAAAGAGGATACCCAAACCCTACAAATTAATGATAAAAACTTATGCTGTATTATGTTTATCCATAAGAATGAATAACCTTAAGTTATACATCTATAAATTAAATTTTGCTTTGCAGAAAAGCTTTACGAATGTATACTATAGGCCATTCTTTTTTTTTTTTTTTTTTTACTAATTTTCCTAAATTATTTCGTATAACCACTATTATTGTCAGTTGTATATAGTTAATTAAAAATATAGGAGTGTGTTCTTTCTTTCAACAATCGTCAATATCCAATTTCCGCCAATAAACAATCATTTCTCTTTACAGACTCATAATTACAATTCTTCCAATAATACAAATATACTATTAATATGACATGAAATTCCCTGACTTAGTTAATAATAATTAATATTTTATTTCAAAATTAGAAAGCAATTTCTCTATTTACAGGTAAGCCCTTTTACTCAGACTGCCCTAAAAACATTCATTTATTAAAAAAGAACTGTTTTATTAGAAACAGTATCTTAAAATTAAAACAATTCGCTAGAGATACTTCCTTCCGAATTCGAAACATCTTGAATTTTTTTTTAGAAATAAGTTGATTTCTGGTTGCAATTATGAGATCTGATGTAAATGATGTGTCACAGGTCATCGTTCATGTGACAATGTAAAAGATTACAAGTTCATGTGAAACAATAGTAGTACAATGGATTGTTAGGAGAATAGAAAAATTTTAAACAGGTGAAGATTCTATCAAAAAATTCTCGCGATATTATCTAGCGATCTATTCAAATAGATCTGTCTGTTCTTGCGATCACAACATTCTGGCTTACAAGAAGTATACCTACTAAATAGGTAGGATCGATTATAACAGCCGCCATTTCTCTTCTCGTAGCCTTCTACGTTTCTTATCTTTGTAGCCATTTATCAGCGCCGGCATCATGTAAAATCTGCGAAGATAATTTTTGCCAAGTTACTATATATGATACCATTCATGGGCTCTCCTAGATCGCGAAGGGGCATAAAATGCTGTCTTTGATACCGGTTGTTAAAAACGTAAGCCTACAGAAAATCATGCTGCGTGGCGGTAGCCTAGAGTTGGCGATGAAATCTCTTCTTGGGAAAGATTATTCGGCACCTACTCCCGCCAAAAAAGTCTCCCACACCTTTCCTTCCGCTTTCATTCACTGTTTTTTTTTTTTTTGAACTGCTAATACGATTTTTTCTTTCATTCTACCGTAGCTTGTATATAGGTGGCGTGTTGTTCGGGCAACAACATATACTTAGATTTATAGCATTACAATATAAAATACATATCATTACACTATAAATATGAAATGTAATATGTGTATAAATGTGTTTTTTACATGCATACTTCGAAGCAGGCTTACATACCTTATCTAATTAACAAAATAACTGCATAAATAACATCAATGCGGGTTATTTGTTCTGAATAAAGGCCATTTAAAAAAAAAAAGTTTATTTCTATTCATGACACAGATCTTTCTGAAAAACCATTTTGTATAAAAATTATTATCTGTGTGTTTTTAACAAAAAATATATTAGATATTATATAAAATAGAAGGTTTCTCCTTTCTGTGGGTCGGACCCTGTTCTGGGAATAGCCAAAAGTATGGCGAGGGTGTCACTGAGAGAATGGTCTCGGAGAGAACGTAATCGTGTGGAGTCTAAGTACTGGGGCAAAACAGGGCAAAATGGTCATGCCAGAACTGTGTAGAAGAAGAACAGAGAGACGCTGGTTTTTAAGCAGGTATCAGTCTGATAACCGGCCTGTTTGCAGGGCACGGTAGGTTCAAGAAACATCTGCACAAGGTGGGATTGGTTGATTCGGAGTCATTGTGTAGATTGTGTCAGGAGGAGGAGTAGGCAGCCACTCACCTGCTGTTTGATTGCGTTGCAATTGGCAGATTGCGGTACGAGATCTTCGCACGTTGAGACCGGAGGAAATCGTACGGCAAGAAGGACTGGTAGGGAAGGTCCTGGACCTCGTGAAGAGGGAAGGATTCCTCTACTAGACATTAGGGGATTGGCACAATAAGCCTTAACGGGTAGGCTGCAGTGCCTGGGTTTGAGTCTCCCGCCCCTTAAGTCATTCTAATTCTAATATAAAATAGGAAATTAAAATTTATTTTAATATAAACTAATTAAAATAAATTTCACATTATATTTATATATTCGACTTTATTCAATGTTTTTTTTTTCTATTTTCAATTTCTCAAAATTATTTTTTATAACTCTCAATTTTCCAACATCAGTGCAATATATGAGGAAATCAATTATTAAAAGTTTTTAATTGACTACTTTAAATTATTAAAAGTTCTTAATAAAAAATTTATTTTTTGCAGGAGATAATTCTTTTCGCAATCACTTTCTTCCATCTAATGGTGATTAATATGTTTTTCCTTTTATACTCTTTAAACTCTGCTTTCCTGATACCTAAAACCATAGTAATTACTTATAATAATTTAGGGCGATTATTAATCACCCTATCTACACACTACTCTAAAAATTGAAACGTCAGCGTGTTGTTAACTTCAACTAAGGAAGGCACTTAATGAAAAAAAAAAATGAACGTTTAGCTTATATAACTTGTTGTAAATGCTCTATATTCATGAACTTTCTTTTCCCAAAAAAAATCTGCTGCAAAAGAACACTTCTTATATTCCAAAGTGTAAAAAAGATCTTATCAATCATAGATAAAGAAATAACTGTCCTATCCTTCTTAGAAGGGATAGAATTCTGAAATCTATTCATCAAAAATAAATGAAACTAATAGGCTCAAATTTAACAAATTATTTACAATTTATTGAGGAGATAATCATCATCATAGATAGAATGGAGAAAGAAATGATGCAGGCATTTTATTTGACATTAATGTTTTTAGCAAGGAAAACTGGGTGTGTAATTTATTTAAAAAAAAAAAAACTAAAAAAAATAGATAACTGGCAGCCTCAAGGTAAAATTGAAACCTCTAAACCATCCTTCTTAGAAAAGAGATTACACCTTTAAAAGGATATAGGGATTTGTGTCAATCGACATACATATTAGAAACATCTAATAGTATTCAATAAATTGGAGAATAAAGCTGTTTAAGAAACTACTTTGATCTATTCAAGGTATTTTCAGTTAGAAAATAGTCTACAGGAAATCTGTAGTCAGTCATTCCTTATAAATCTCAAGTGAGGAAATGGTTACTTTTTTTTTTTTTTAAGATTTTTTGTTATATTAAGGCGAATGAATTGTGGAAATAAAGGGGGTGAAAAAGTGGTGAAAGGAGGTAAAAATCTACAGTTATGTCAAAGACAGTTAGATGAAGAATCTGAATTGGGTTACATTGCAATATTAATAGGCTTAGATGACCAGACAATTTCAGCTAAAACTTCTATAATGAACACTGAACGTAATATATATTTAGGAGTTGAGCGATCCAAACCTAAGGGACTGACTCGGTCGGAAAGTATGTCAAAATAATTTCAGCTCATTGAAGAATCTGTTCGGGTAAAGTTAATGCATGTATTCTTATTAGAATGCACGTTAAATTACATTAGCTATGCTGGCTAGATTAAAAAAATTGCAGAATTCATTTATTAGTCAACGTAAATTTTGTCAACATTATTATCCTACTTTTCCATAAATACCTCTAATATCACTATGCTTGCAAATCAGAATTAGATCTGGCAAAAAGCCTGAGGAAAGTTTTCGCGCAATTTGAAGACCCAATTTGGTTTGTCCACCCGCGCCTTCCGCTTGACATATTGGCCAAAATTACGACAGATTTTCTGTCCTTTTTCTATGCTGGTTTACTAAAAAGAAAGAAAAAGAGGAGATATTATTAAAAAAAAAAAAAGAACATTAATTATTAATAAAAAAAAAAACAAAATTACGGATATTAACAAACTGGAACAGAAACTAAAGTTTTAAAATACTTCCTCCTGCTTAGAAGTAAGCGAAAATAGAAATAAACTTTTAAAAACTATAAATAAAAATAAAATTGATCGAAAAGAAAATTAAATAATATATTGGTTTTCCAAAAACTGCAAAATACTATTATAACGGTCAAATGTACTAAGTATCTTAACTAAGTACTAAGTAGCTTAACTAAACTGTATTATTGGACAGAACTGCACAGTCAATAAAATTATTACAATAAAAATAATAATAAAATAATATAACAAAAAAAAAAATGAAAACACAAAGACCAAGAAAACATTGAAAGCAGCCTAAATTGTACCAATTTTGAAATCAACGTAGTACAAAAAGAATAGTATTTAAACTTGTTTGAGTTTTCTTAGTTAGACAGCTAAGAAGTCTCTGGGTCTCTATGTAACACTTACTTGGTTAAATTAAAGTTAAAGTGCCTTTCTTAATATGAGCTAAACTATAATGGATGTGAGAAGGAGAGAGAGAATGGATTTTTAGAGAAATAAACTAGAATATATATAATGAAAAGTATACACAAACTGCAAGGACTTTATAGTAAATAGAAGTTAGGTAGCGAGATAAATATAAAGAGACAGACTGGCTGAGTGATGAGAAGGTAGATGAGATAGGTTGCTGACTGGTAGTAAACTGTCCTGAACTGTACTGCTGTCTCTCTGTTTATATGAATCGAATGTCCCTTCCTAGTTTGGTCTAGATGAAGAGTAACTTACTTTTGATTCATTTAATGTGCTTCTCCACTCTTCGGATTCTTCGGACAATCGTTAATGGTTCGAATCCCATTACATAAGCTAACTTATTGAAAAAATTATACAATTTTCAAAAGATAAGCCATCACTGGAACAGCTTTTCTTTTGAAGAGGCAACGTTCACCAAACTTATGAAATGGCAGCTAGAAATAAAATAGATCGCTTCAAGAACTTAAAAGAAATTTTTAAAAAATTGTGAATAGTTTTCCGACTCTATTTAGGATCCCAATGGTTACAGCAATCCTGAAGAAATAAGAGTATAAATGGAACTTCCCATGAACAGGGGGTCATTCGGTATCATACTCTAATTAAAATGTTGTAATAGTAATAGTGATGGTTAATGGATGTTATTGAAATACCACAACTAGTGACAATTTATTCATAAATCCATATTTTGCCGAATTAGGGAGGAATAAAGAATTTATAGAGAGATTCAGTGTTGGCCGGTCGGTGTGTGATGCTTGAATGGCGATGTGGCTAGTTAACACACATCCGATGGTCGATTCACTTAGTTTTTGTCTAGTAAGAACACTAAGGCCTATAAAAGTGTTTTTTTTTTGTTTTTGTTTTTGCAAAATCAGAGTTAATAGCGTTTGATAGAAATTGTTTTGATGTACTTGGAGTGTTGTGTTTGTAATGAATTGCCGCGATGCATTGCTGTGATGCATTTTGGTGTGCCTTGCCAGCAACATATCATAAGGCTCCTCCTACAAGCTGCGTCAATCCATTTGTCACTTAAGTGGTGATATATCTCCCTACCACAAACGGTTAGATTCTGGCCATAGCAACAAAGTTATCCACCAACCTAACACTCTACGATACTGGAAGAAGAAGTTAATGAGCAGTAGGTGATGTTGAGAAAGCACACAAAAAGGCACGTTACTCTCAATTCTCTTTCATTCAAGAAGGCATCATACACCGTCACTCTGCCAGCTCAGTCTGTCACTCTTCTTTCACGCTACCTTACTGTTAACTAGTTCAACAGTGTAAAGTCTTTGCTTGATCAATAAACACAGTGTTCCAGTAAGCATAGTTAAATCTTATATCTCCTTTCTCGGTCCAATTCTACAAAAACTCCACTACGTCATGTAGAAAAAGTCAATAATTCTGGAGTTGGAGGCTCGTTTGAATGTCGTTTGCAAACTATTTCCTAATTTCTTGATTACTTTTACATTTCAGACTGCCCTTAAAGTTGATTATAAGAATTTCCTTTTTTATTGTTTGGAGTACAGTGATTTTTCATATAAAATACTTAGCAATATATATATATAGATGTTTCAGGAAATTCCGAATTACTCGCTATGGAAAACTTCTTTTACATATAGATTTTGGAAAGATGGACGGTATATTTTTATGTTTTAATTAGCTCTCTTGAAAGAAGGTCTTTCATTTTGTAATCAAATCTTTAGTTTTGTTAATCAATTTTATGATCTTAGTTTTTAGTATTGTTTTCCTTTTATTGCTTGTCCAGGTCATTATGCGCATATCTTTCTTATCAACATATTTTCTGATAAAAATATTTTTTATCTTTTTGATTTACGTAAATTGTTGTACGTAAATTTTCACTTTGTTTTTATTTATATTGTTTGTGTTCGAATTTATGTACAATCAACTCTTTGTATGATACGCCTGTCTAAAAACAAATAAGCAAATTAAAATAAAAATAATAATGACTATAAGCTATTCAGGCTTTAGATTTTCATTAATTTTAAACTGTTGAAGTGTTGATTTAAGGCTAACCAAATCCAGAAACTGTCAGGCCTTTAACCGGTTGTTCGTAACTTGAAGATTCAACTTGAACATATTCATTTTACAGTGCAGTTGGCTTTCAGAGAGGTTATGCAGAAAACTAGAGGTGAGGTGTCCATAACCACGATGCGGTTAATTTCTGCTTATTTTTTTAAAATGTCAATTTACAAAAAAAAAAGATCTGTTCAATGATAAGATATAGATCTGAGATATGTACAACCTTTGAGAAGGAGGAGTGGGTATGTTGCGGTTGGTTCCGCAGAGCTGGAAAGCATTAGAGATATTTGCCGTAATAGCCTGCTTCTTTTTGTGGTCATCGACCGGTTTCGGGCGTTCGCCCATCATCAGGATGCTTTTTGTCAAATAGGTGATAACATAGATTGGCACAGAGCAAATTTAGTGGATACACTGGTCTTTAAATATTTATGTTAGGGCTTAAATAGGTTAAGAGGAGTGTTGCTACTTGAGGGAGGAAAAAACACATGCTTCCGTCTTTAAAGGAGGCACATTGTACTTTTAAAATGGAAACATCCAACGCGTGGGTGTAAACACGTTTTTCAAAGGAGATTTACTTTATAATTAATTATCCACACATAAACACAGTGTTATTTCGCGCTGTTACAAATAAATAAATATAATAGTAAGATAGTATGGATAATTAGTTATAAAGTAAATCTCCTTCAAAAAACGTAGTTTGTCCCCGCGCGTTGGATGTTTCCATTTTTAAAGAGTACAATATGATCCCTTTAAAGACCGAAACATGTGTTTTCTCACTCAGGTTTCATACCCTCGTAACTTAGTTAGGCCCTAACAGAAACATTTAATGACCAGTGTATCAACTAAATTTGCTCTGTGCAAATCTAGTTATCACACTGTTTGACAAAAAGCATCCTGATGATGGACGAACGCCCGAAACCGGTCGATGACCACAAAAAGAAGCAGGCTATCACGGAAAATATATCTCTGAGGAGTGGGTATTTAAGAGTGTTTTATCATACGATTCTCTAGTCCCTATTTGGAAAGTTCAGGTTCCCACCAGGTAGTTGGGAAAGACCTTTATTAAGAGAGAATTGCGTAAAATGGTTGCAAGTTTCTAACTGGTTTATTAGTTGATGCCTTTGGCAGAGATGTCTGGAGGTAACGAATATAAGGGCCAATGTCGTCCAGAGATGGCTACTACGTTACCATGGAAAAAAAGAAGGACAGTTTGTATTATCTTGTCTTTGTCTTCACAATCTTAGTGTGCAACATAAGAAATGAAAAGTTAACGAGCCAAATAGTAAACATATTTCGTCTAGAAACTTTCTATTACATTATCAATGTCTGAAAAACTCTCCCAAAGTAGAAATTTTATAAAAAACTTGGAAATATATAGTAAATCCAATATAATACAAGAACTGAATATTAAAACATTATAAAACTAAAACTTTTTATGATTTATTTTGTTTAATTTTTTTTTTATAAAAATGTTAAAACAATAAATGATCGGAATATTTCATAATTCGAAGGTTTTCAGAGTTATATACAATTTTCTACAAAAACCAAGTTTAGTCATTTAAAAACTTATTAATTTGTAGAAATATCTGGGAAATTTAATAATGATGCTGCTGCTACCTCGATTAAACTTTATGAGTACAATTAAGATTTAATTAGTAAAGGCAGTACGTAATTAGAGTAAAATGATATCCTTTATTAATTTCTGTTTATCTATCTGAGAGGGGAAATAATCAAATTAATTAGATTAGTTGAATTATGTCAGACAATAAGATTTCTAGTTTTCTCAAGTTCATTATAAAAAAATAAAAGACGAAAACTTTACTATTCGATAATTGAGTAAATTTCTTAAAACTTGAAATTTTTTTTATATTACAATTAAATGTTTTAATATAGTATACAAGTTGCTACAGTATTATTTAAAGGAGTGGCACCTAATGAGAAGAAAAACTTAATTGGGTAGGTCAGAAACACTAAGAACCATTTTTTTGTTTTTTGAAAAATGATTAAATAAAATGAAGGAATGAATGTTTGTTACTTTGTTTGAGGGTAGGGATTAGCTCAACGGATTAGAGCGCTGGGCTAGCAACGCGGAGGTCCCGGGTTCCAATCCAACTTGCTGCCCTTACATTTTCTCTACCTAGGAGCCTTTACAGCTCACTGTCCGGATTCTCGCAATGATGTACAATGATGCAATTGGTCAACCTAGCGGAATATTGTTCCCTTAACTTACTTTTGATCAATATCATTAAGACCAAATTTACTGGTACCTATTCTACGATCCAAAAAAGTTTACCCCCTTCAAATTTGAAAACAAAAATATTGAGTTTGTAAGTGAATACGTGTATCTAGGCGTCCTGTTCTCCTTTAGTGGCAAATTTCGCAAGGCAGCTGATATTTCCTGTAGAAAAGGAAAAAACAGGCTTTAGGGCAAATAAAAAATGTACTTACAAGCAGTAAGTGTGCAGATTGGAAAATTAAAACTAGACTTTTCATTAATAGTTTCAAATACGATCCAGCTTTAAAACTTTGGTCACTTACTTAGTTATTTAAACGTGCAGGAAAAAAACTTCAACTAACTTTTTTTTTAAATATATTTTTGCTGCCAGTTAACACACCGAACCTTTTCATATGTTTGGAGACGGGAATTAAAGACAATAAAACTAATCGCGATAGAGAGGAAATTGAATTAGCAGCTGAAGCTGTTAAAGCTATGCCCGAAGATGATTTTCCAAAAAAAAAAAAAAATGTTTCAATAATCTAACAGACTATTTTAAAAGACTTTCTCATAAACTAAAATATAACTGGCGTAGCTCTTATAAGAGGTGTAACAGCAACCAAAGAGAGTAGAGAGAAGAGAAACGAACCCAACCACTCTCTCGGACTGGAGTGGGAGAAACCAGATATATATAGCAACGGACAGTCCAAAGATATATAGCTCACTATTAGTTCATCATTTCGCCAGTCACTACGTGTCATTCTCCTACCTCTCTACCTTAACCATTCTCTATTGTAAAGTACAGTCAGACTATGTCCCTTTATTAATACACTAGTTAATCAGTGTTAACAAAGTCTTCTCATTTCATCAACCAGACCTAAATTCTCCTCCACCTTACTCTCCTATTATAGAGGCATTCTATAGATTATTAGTTATGATGACATTTGGCATCTATTTAATTTTAATGTTCTAATGAAACTCAATATACTATTCTCCCATACCAAAACTACTCATCAGTCTGTACATCTCATTATTTCTACTATTCCATCATTAACTTTATAAGCTTAATCAAGCAATCATTCTCTTTACTCAAGATTATTGGATCTTGTGTTGAAGAAAGACGTGTAAAGGAGTCTATTGTTGTACATTGTTGATTTAAAGAAAGGAATAAATCCATTATTTACGAGTAAGTACGGTTAGTTTGCATAATATGTTATCATAATTTTTGGGTAGCCATGAATTCCGGCACCTTCAATATTCTTATCAGAAAAAAAAAAAGGAATACGCACTTAAAGACGATAAGTATGATTACACTATGTTTTATTTAAATAAATTTAATTGGCAGTTGAAGTCATTAATAATCTCATTTTCAGTTTATTAATATTCAATTTTATAAATTACAATTTCTTTAATTTTCATTATTGTCGCTAACAAAATAAAAAATTAATAAAGAAAACAATAAATTAAAAAGATAAGGAAACACTTTTCACATTTTAACAGTCATTTAATTAAATTTTATATGAAAACTTTTATAGCTCTGAAAATATATATTTTATTTGAGAACTTACTAGTTGACCCACTTAAGTTTATTTACTGACCTTTTTATTTTATTTTTTTCTTTTTTCATTCTCTTCAGAAAATATTGTTAAATATTCCAAGAAATTATCATAAATATTTAATAATTGTATGTTGAACAGACTTGTTAAAAAAGTTACTTATTTAATAATGATATAAATTATTATTTTTATTTAATCTTGTTATAATTTTTTCCTTGAACTTCTCGGTAACTGAACTTCTTATAAAGAAAACTTTGCCGTATTCCCAAGACTCTTAGATTAGATTGACAGACGGGAAGGCGGGCCTCATTCCACTGCGACCTGCATTAAGACGTCTAATATGGATCCCGTAAAATTATAGCGCATCCCTCAGTTTAGCCCACTTAATCAGGCCTAGCAAAACTGAAAGTGGCTCCGTCATGAAGCTCGTAGCTTTGGGATGATTGCTTTTCCCCAATTGAAGAAATCTTGTCCTATCAAATCGGCACATTCACAAAGGATGTGTACCGGGATTTCCTCCACGGCCCTGCAGAAACGGCATACCGCATTATCTGCAAGTTTTAGTTGGTGCCTATTCAGCCTACGATGCCCTGTTAATAGGCCCACTATTAGTCGCAGAAAACTGGAAAAAAACAAAACTGATCAGTAAAATAGCAATTCCAGTCAAACAATTTCTATCAAATTCAAAACTTTGTCAACACATTAAGTCTTAATGATATGAGACGGCCGACGCCCTGGCCAAGATAGGCGCTATGACACCACTTTTGGGGCCGGAACCTTTTTGTGGGATTAGCGACCAGTGTCTGTTAGAGGAACTTAAGAAGGAGGAGGAGACGAAGAGATCTCAACTCTGGTACTCCCTCCCCAGGTTGCGGCAGGCCAAGATCTGCTTGGGAAATTATAACCAACGGAGGTCGGAGGCCTGCATTGGATTGAGTAAGAACAAGCTCCGCGTACTTACGGGTTTCCTCACGGGGCATTGCCGACTTAGAGGACACCTGGCGAAGCTGGGCTTGGAAAGTGACAGCTCATGCAGATTCTGTGGGGAGTTGGAGGAAACTCCAATACATCTCCTAACAGACTGCGAGGCTGCCACTCAGAGAAGGTTCAGGAACCTGGGTAGCTACCAGGTGGAGGAGGGGGATATACCCTCTCTAGAGCCCGTCAGGGTATTAGGATTCCTCAGGGACCTCAACCTGATGGAGATATTGTAGAACGCATGTTCAATTGCCTGTGCACCCAGGGGGCATAGCACAATAGACCTGCTCAAGGTCGCAGTGCGTTGGCCCCCCCGCTAAAAAAAAAAAAAAAAAAAAAAAAAAAAAAAAAAAAAAATCAAGTCTTAATGACGATGATGAATCGTCAATTAATTAAAAAAAATTAATTGAAATGACACTTTAGAGGGAAGCAGAAGTTCCACCCATCTCCAAAACTCCTCTTAAATTAATTAAAATTTCGAAACAAAATCATAACTCTACTTATTTATATTTAGGGCATATATGACGTTTAAAAAAATTCCTTTGGAATCATTTTCGAGAAAAGAGCAAATAACTAATTTATTAACTAATTGCTAATTTATTTCCAAAGACTGCCAGATGTTGTTTGAAACAAACTTGGTCTGAGAAATAAATTGCAAAATTTGCTTCATTCTGTAAACAGATTAAAACTCGGGAGCAAAAAACTACCTACTACACCGAGATTTTTGTGTGATATCAATTTAATAACTTTCCGTTATGGTTTGGAGTGACCCATATCTATGAAGCAGCGTATTGAGCTAGTTATCATCGAACATGGGCCATTAACTGTAGACATAAGACGTGTATGTGGTCCTGGCAGTTCATGTTATTGGAATAGCTTCTAATTTTTGAGATAATTTTGTGTTTATAGACGATAATGTGCAAGACCGCGTACAAAGTCAGCGCGTCATGCAGTACTTGAAATAATTAGGATGGAGTGCCCAGCTAATGGCCCAGATCATAACCGTATTTTACTCGTCTGGAACATGCTAGTAAATCGGGTTAGACTAATGAATAGAAAAGGCGCAATAACCTCCTTCATGGGCCAGAACCATTTTAAAAGATAAGCGACCTGCCTCTTCGGGAAGAGCTCAGAAACGTAGAAGAAGTGAAGTGAACTCCTTCTCTGAGGGAAGGGATTAGCTCAGTGGTAGCGCGCTGGACTAGCAACGCGGAGATCACGGGTTCGAATCCAGCCGTGCTACCCTTAGATTTTCTCTTTCTAGGAGCCCCTACAGCTCACTGTCCGGTGATGGGCAGTGTTGTCTGTAACGGGAGAACACTGTCCGGAGGCCGGCAGTGCACCGAGAAGGCTCCGGGCGCAAATGACCATAGATGTTGAGACGCCTTAAATTAATAAAAAAAAACAAAAAAAAAAAAACTCCTTCTCTGGAAAAACCTTCCTAGTATTAAGTAAGGTAGGCAATAGTTGAAAAACTTGTTTGGGCAGTTACGATAGTAAAAGATATGTGACGTGCATCATCAGTTGAGCAAACTAGGCTTCATTTGTTGAGAGCTTTCCTTACCGAGGCATTGAAGACTTAGAGAAAACTTGGTAATAGCTAGGCTTAGAAAGAGAGCGTTTGGAGATTCTGTGGTGAGAGGAAGGGACTGCATTCTGCCTCATGACAGCCTGTAACGAACAAAACGTAGATTAGATTAGATTCTTTGGGGGATTGGCTCTTCAGCCTGCGCCACCGCGACCCTCGTGGGTCTATTGAGGCACCCCCTAAGTTGGAGACCCTACCTCCGTCCTGTCCTTCATCGAACTGTGGAGTCTGGGGAGGTCAATTAGAGCACCCTCTCGAGTCCTGTCCGCCTTAATAGACTTAATAAAATCGAGACCCTGGCTAAGGCCTCTAGCACCAGCTTTTCTTCTCCGAAGAGGCGGTACCTCAGCCATACTAGCCCCTCGCACTGGCATAGCACGTGCATTGCTGTTTCCTATTCTTCCTGACAAAACCTATACAGGCTATCCGTTGCCAGGCCCATACGATGCATGAGTTTATTAAGTCTGCAATGGCCAGTCAGAACGCCATCTGCCATCCTTATGGCCACCCGGCCTAGTTAGTAATTCTACAGTTAGCCTGGGCTATAAATAAACGTTTTCGCCTGCCTCTGGCCTGGGGTTTTAACCCACCATTCCCTTCGATCGGTCGTGCATCTATGACCTGATGGATGCACTCCTGAGGCATCTTGAGACACCACAGAACGGTTCCGGCACTATAAGTGTTCCAATGGAACCCTCCCGGGCCAAATGATCTGCCGTCTCATTACCTCGGT
Source organism: Triatoma infestans (assembly GCA_011037195.1). Taxonomy (NCBI): domain Eukaryota; kingdom Metazoa; phylum Arthropoda; class Insecta; order Hemiptera; family Reduviidae; genus Triatoma; species Triatoma infestans. Next base: position 22,183 of record JAAEAF010008049.1, read on the forward strand.
GACCCGAATGCCCAGGTACCCAAACCAGGAAGACCTTGTTATGGCTACTAATATCCCTAAGTGCACCTAGGCAATCCCACACCAGCCTTGAACTGATATCCCACGAGTCAATTGTCCGCAGGGCAGCCTGGCTATCCGAATAAATGACGATTCTGGAGTTATGCACTCCGCGTCTTCTTATTTCGGCGGCGCAGATAAGAATTGCGACTAGCTCCGCCTGAAAGACCGTAGCTGACCTTCCCAGGCTCATCGAGATATTGCTTCTCGGATGAGCCCCGTACACGCCGGCTCCCACTCCTTCTTCCATCTTAGAGCCGTCCGTGTACCACATAGATTCGTCCTTCCATGCCCTTCTGTCTAATATCAAGACTTTGAAGGGTTTTTCGAAGTCGTATCTAGGAGTCATTACAGCCGAAGGCACGCCTAGAATCGGGTCTGCCTCCAATTCCTCGCATAGTTTCTGGTATATCCCGCTATGCCTGGGATAAACAGGGAGCTTGTCCCTGTTTCAGTCGAGCCACGACTGCTCTAGCAACGCCTTGGAAGTAGATTTGGAGTGGTGGAAGGTTTAAAAGAACCTCCAAGCTCGCAGTGAGGGGATAGTCACCATGGCGCCCATCGTGCTCAGGCAAACCAGCCTTTGAACACTTCCAAGCGCCGCAACCCTCCTCCCACCTGCAAGGTCTTTGTCCATCACACCACCGCTCTGTTGGTTACCATTGGTCTCACCACACTGGTATAAATCCACAGGGTCCTGCACCTACCTATGGTGATTTTGGCTTTGTGTGTGGTAATATTAATGTGAGAGAACAAAACTTAATATCAAACTTCCATCAAAATCTCTTTAATTCAATTTTGATAAATATTATTAACAAAAGTGGCTATACGTACATTGCAGTTACCTTTTCTCATTTAAGGAAAATGTTTAGATCCTTTTTCTTGTAAATCCTGACAATCTGAGAAGAACATTCATTCTATAAAGGAAACACTTCCAGTCTAACTGAATTTCTACAAACTCGGCATTTCAGCAGTGCATTTAAACAACATAAGATTATAAGGTGAAAGAAGCAAACTTTGTAATGAAATATTATACTTTAGAGGAGAAAGCTTAACGAACTCATCACAGAAATCAATTTTTACCCTTATATTAAATAAATAAAAGTGTACAGGGTTGTTTATGTGTGTGGAAAACAAAAAAAAACAAACAAAAAATAGAACTTTCAACGAAGTTAACTGATGTTGATGAAAACTTTCATAGCAGGCCCCGTCTGGTGATGATAGTAAACGGGATATCATGAACTGAACTTCCTGTATCATTCGTAATTGTGATATTTTGTTCTCGAAGACACACACACACACACGCGAACGGTAATTATTTCCGGTGATAACTTTATTCAAAAATTTGTCATAATGACATCATACTAACTCTTAAACAATGATCAGATAAAATAATAATAGTGGAAGTTTTACAGAACATGTAGAAAAGTTCTGAGACAGATTTTTTACTTCATCTGTCTCAAAACTAATAGAACTGGCTTATTTACCAAATGTAAATAACGTCAATTGGATTATTTGATTTATGATATCTGTTTATAGCTCAGTCATTTAGTACTATCGTTTAAAATAATGATCAATAAAGATTTTAATTTCCCCTATACACGAAGCCATTGATAATAAATTAAAAAAAAAAAAAAAAAAAAAAAAAAAAAAAAAAAAAAAAAAAGCCGAAGACAAATCACACTTGTGTGTAGGCTGTAGCTAACTATCCTATTATCCCTATAGCTATATGAGATTACTAGAACAAATACAGGTTATCTCTTTAGTATAGTTGAAAAGTGCAAACGTCTTACCAAAACACGCTAAATATAACACTGTTCAGAGAACGTGCTCGGGCATTCAATGTTCCTTATCATCCCGCCTAATACGCCTATAATACTAATAATATTTTATTACAAATTACCTTTATTGACATTATTATTCTTCTTCTTTTTTTTTTTTTATAATATTGTTAATTTTCTTTATGATAATATTAGAACCTTTTGCCTTTCTTTCCTTTATGATGGTCTAGCCTTCCAGCGCTATCTATTCATCCCATATCATGGGCATCGCTCATTTGTTACAAATTATTAAATTTTTTTTAAAATACTTCTGTATAAAGCTGTTGCAGTTGGTTCTGCAGAGTTGGAAAGCATCAAAGATATTTTCCTGGTAGCCTACATCTTTTTGTGGTCATCGACGCCCAGTTTCGAGCGTTCACCCATTATCCAGGATGTTTTTTTATCAAAACAGTGTATCAACTAAATTTGCTTTGTGCAAGTCTATGTGATCACATTGTTTTGCGTAAAAACATCCTGATGATGGGTTAACGCCCGAAACTGGGCGTCGATGACCATAAAAAGATGCAGGCTATTGATAATGTAGTGGAAGAAGAAATGCAAAAATAAATAGTTTTGAAAAATATTTTAAATGAAATAATTTTGGCAAAAATAATGTATTTTAGAGCCAGGTGCTACAATCTAGGTACATGCAAACCAAGAGACAAAGGCACAAGAATCCGTGAAATTAATACAATGCCACTTGACCAACTGTTTTGTAAGAGAAGGCATTCTTTCGAACAGACTGCATTCTGCTTTCAAAGCCAGAACACTTGCTTCAGGAATCGCTGTCTTAAACTCATGCCAGTGAGAATTAACATTTATTCTAGATAAACATCATATATTAAGATACAGTTGTGATATTGTAATGTACTTAAATTTGCTTAGAGAATAATATATTTATTTTAAAAACAGTGGTGCTCTCTTGATTATTACTAATACTTCTCTCTCAAACATATACACTCACAAGCTCTTTTACTAAACCGCTCGTGCTACACAAGCTACCAGCACGCAAACACACATCACCAATCACATTTCACTATCACGGAAAATATCTCTGATACTTCTCTGTATAAACATTTGCAAAAGTCAATTGTTTATTTGAATTCTAATATTATATAATAATAAGTTCCGGATGTCGTATCTGTGCATACACATTCTACAATTATTGAAATTTTGTCTCTTAATATCTTGAACTATGTCTTATTAGAATAGATTAGAAAAGTCTTATTTAAAATTTATATACATGAAAATGCATATGTATTTATGTGGAAGTGCCAGTACACACTATAACCTCCTACTGTGTTTCATCTATGTTTTAAGTATATAGAAAGTGTGTTTTAAGGGAAAAATATTGAAAAACCATAAGCCATACATGAAAGATGATTGGTTTTTAAGTTAGAGAATTTTTAGGTCTCCTTTGTCTTGTACACATGCCCATGTTATTTGTTTGTAAAGGTGATTATGACTTACCTCGCACTTACTGAAGAACTTATTGTTTGGTGTGATGTACCACCTAGTTCATATTGGTATTAATGTGTACGTTCAGAATATGTGGGTGACGGAGAGACGTTGTTACCAGGCTAAGAAATTTATTTTGAATGACCTGCAGCGAGGCTATGTTGGCTCGTGCGCGACAAAAACTCCAAGAAGGATAGGCAGGCATAAGGAGCATCGGTCGTACTACTACCTTGTACAGGAGAAGCTTATTTCTTGGGGACAGTTTGGAGATCTTTACAGAGCAAAGAAAACAAAAGTCGGCCATTTTGCCTTTACTAATTCTGTCCTTAATGTAGGACGTAAAGGTTAATTTACTGTCCAGCATTACCCCCCCCCCAAGGTACTTGACAGAAACAGACCAAGATATATCTCGCCCCTCCATATTCACGCGCCGATACGCTGACACCGGCCTGCACTTAGTGAAGAGAATAGCTTCAGTTTTTGTAGGGTTAATTTTAAATTTTCCATTTGTTACAAAAGCAACCAATATACGGACATAGCCCTGGTAATTCTGCCGACTATTCCATCCAATTTCCTTCCAAGATGAAGTGTAGATTGCAATGTCGTCAGCAGCTAGGGTGAGGCATTGAGTTAAATTACGTAAGGAAGAAAACCTTATGTCCTAGTATAGATACCTGAGGTACTCCGGCCTATAGTTCATGAGAATAGGACAAGGCTGAGTTTATGGAGAATCTAATTGAGGTATGATGAATAACTTTCACTATATAACCTAACCAATGGCGCAAGAGCCCATGAAGGACCAAGGCTTGCCAGACGGCAATTTGAATAGGGGCGTCACCGACCTTTTTCCTCACGGGAATCAAACACTGAATTCTCGCACGAAAGGCGAGTGCACTAGCCACTAGACCAACGCGTGAGGACTCACTATACAAGGACTCGATCAGTCTGCTTATTAGCCCACCATGCCAGACAGTGTCGAATGCCTTCTGTAGGTTCATCAAGATCATGCCATGCTGTTTAAAAAAAAAAAGCTGCATGTGTAAAGGGTCGTGCGTATGTATTTAATTTGAGTACAGTCAAAAGTTCAAAAACGAAAAAAATTTCAGAAACTCAAGATTGTAAATCTGTTTAATACTTTGTTTGGGATTTATCAAGAAAGATTGGAGAAAATTTGGACAATCGGAGGTGACAATTTATTCAATTTGAATCTTAGTTTTTTACAATATTTCTGGAAATTTGTATAATTACTAGGCAATTTTGAGCTATCAAATTTTTTTGTGTAACTTATTCTGAAAAAAATAATTTTCTGGCGAAAGAGGGAGGAGATTTTAAGTTTTACAAATCCACACTTGAAGGACAATTAAAAATGCTGATAATAATATCCATTTTTGGAGAAAGTTTTGTTTTTAAGAATCAAGAATTTGTAAAATGAATTAGCGTCTGTGTTTTACCATGCTTCCATTTTTTCGGAACTCATTTAATGGATTCAATTTTGTGATTGTTTAATTAAAAAAAAAAAAAAAAAAAAATACCTGAAACTTGTTGATTAAACCAATTAGTTAAATTATATAATATTAACAAATTTATTAATTAAAATCTAAGTTTTTCTATCAATAATTCTGTTAAAAATATTGCGATGATAAAGTAAACAGATGTATTTTCAAGAGATGCCCGGTTTCATGTCCAATTAGTGAATATTTCAGTTTACCTACCTGTACATTATGGAGCTGGAAGGGTGTTTTCTCTCGAATCTATAAATATTTTCCAATATTAATAAAGCTTCCCACTAAGTTTTACCAATTAGGATGAAATCTTTCTCTTATAAAAATATTTTATATTACGAAATTCTTTTATCAATGTACAAAGAAATAAAATTAAAAAATATTTAATGAATTATTAGTATAATATAATGTAATTATTTTCTCTGCGAAAATTTTCGATACCAAGTTTTCACCGAAAATACACGTTTTGAAATCACCTGAGCGCGAAAATATTATTTTGAAGAAATTTGTGTGGTGTGTGTGTGTGCGTGTGTGTGTGTGTGTGTGTGTCGAAAATCACGGTAACTAAAATTTGATCAACCGGAAGTAGGTACTACTTTGTTGTATAGATATTTTTCCGTTTTTTTTTCATATAGGATGCAATCATTTTCTTAAAATTTCTAATATATAATACACACAAAAACAGGTCTATGACTTTTTATAAGGAATTTTTTTCTGGATATGATGCTTCCCTTTAATATGCCTCTACAGTATACAATTCTATCATCTATACAGTAAAGAAAGGACCCAATAAAATTGGAATGAGAAATTATCAAGAGATCACAGCATCATCATTTATACTTGTCTCAGTCTCGTTTCCCTCTGGTGGTGATAGTATATCCTTGGTAGGATAAAACCAACCAGTAAGTTGGTGGCTTGTTAATAAATAGTTGAGACTCAATATGAGTGTGTTTGTATTTGGATGAGATCTCCCCGCCCTGCCACCGCCACCCTTCCAGTAAGTATACTTGGTTTGTGGAAAGTGCCCTAGGGAACCGTTCGATACTTCTGGTTTTACCAATGCTCGCTTCGAGGCGGTCTCATACCTACGCACAAATACTACATACACTGTGCGTGTAAACTGTTTGGCGATCTCTTTGGTAGTAGCCGAACCAACTTCATGGTGTGACTTTTCCCTTGGGAACTAGTTGAAGGATAATGGAAAATACCTGAGGGGTTGTATTGGATATAGTTTATCCCTTCCATATCTATATTATAAGCATAGTGTAAAGGAACTGTTGCGTGTTACTTCTTTACTAATAGACAATTTTCTTAATAAATTAATTTACTGATAAGTAATTTTCTTTATTTATTTATTTCTTTTTTTTTTTTAAGTGAATCTTTTTTAATAAAGAATATTTTCTTCATGGTATCTTTTATAATTTAGGGGAGGGAATAGCTAAGTGGTTAGCGTACTGGACTCCTAAGCGGATGACCCGGTTCGAGTCCAGCTGTGCTTACCCTTAGATTTTTTTCTTCCTAGGAGCCTCTACAGCTCACTGTCACGTGATGGAAAGTGTTGTCTGTAACGAGAGAACACTGGAGGCCGGCAGTGCACTGAGAAGGCTCCGGGCGCCAATGACCATAGATGTTGACGCGCCTTAAATTTAAAAAAAAAAAAATTATAATTTGAACACCTCACCTAACCGGGGAATGGAGAATTAATAAAAGAGCTAAATAACCCCTAACTATTCGCCCGTAATGCATTAACCACCTTACTAGCTCAGCTCGTTTTGTTACAAATTACGGCCCTTATAATTAACACAAACATTAGTCTCAGGAACGAGTTGGTATATAATAAAATTAATAGGGTAAAGTTATCATAGAGATGATGAGGGGGTGGTAGGAGAGAAGATGCAGTCTTTATTTCTCTTGTTTGCCACCACGTGGCATCATGCAAGTTAGTCGCGAAGTGTAGACAGGTCAGAAGCGAACTGTGTGTTCTACGAACATTTAATACGCATCAGCTATATCTGGTGAATATCTAATTTTTTTTCATAACGCATTAGTAAATTTGTATATACTATATTAATTTCGATTGAAATGAAAGATTTCCATGCTGTAGTTAAAGTTGGGACTCGTAGCCATAGTGTTTATACCAAATGAAATGTTATTGTGATGTTGTGTGTTTGTGTGCTGGTAGCTTGTGTAATACGAGCGGTTTAGTAAAAGGGCTTGTTAGTATATATATATATATATATGTTTAAGAGAGAAGTATTAGTAATAATCAAGAGAGCACCACTGTTTTTTAAAATAGATATATTCTCCAAGTGAAACTAAGTTACTTTACAATATTACAATTATACGCTATTATATGCAAATTATTAATCCAGAATAAATGTTAGTCTCTGTCACTGGCACTAAATTTGAGAGAGAGTTTCCTGAAGTAAGTGTTCTGGGTTTGAAAGCAGAATGCAGACTGTATTAAAGGAATGCCCTCTCTAACGGGGGATTTTCTCTTACAAAACAGTTGGCCAAGTGGCATTCTTATTTTCCTAACGGATTCCTATGCTTTTGTCTCTCTAGCAACAATAGCCTTACATTTTAGTACCTGACTCTAAAATACATTATTTTTGCCAAAATTGTTTCACTTAAAATATTTTTCAAAACTATTTATTTTTGCATTTCTTCTTTCACTACACAAGCTTCATGTCGATCAGCCATGTTTCTTTCACACAGAGGAGGGGAGTGCTGCATCTCTCATAACTATGGTGCGTCATCCACGCTACCGCAGTAGGAGAGACGGCGAAGAGTCGTGTGTTTGTATTTTGTTTCTGGAATAAATGAGAATGTCTTTATTTCGAAAAATAACATTTTTTTGTATAGTTGACATATTATTATGTTTTAAAAGCATTCCCCTTTAACATATTTCTTATATTTTAATGTAGGGCTTAACTTTGAAATGTGCGTTGTCTTTCCTAACTTTATCCTAATTTCTTTTCTTTTTTTTTTAACAGCTTCAAGTCTAGCTGAAACTTACCTAGTTGTAAATGATCAATTTCCTTAAAACTTGGAATTTTTACCAAATTTTAACTTGCTTCAATGTTAAATAAATGGGAGGGGAAACCTATACTAAAAGCGAGAGTTAGAGAATGAATGAAATTCCGGGTCTCCCAGAGCCTTTTAAAGTGAATTTCTCGGAAAACATTAATAGTCTCAGTACGTATGTTTAGAATACCAAGTGGAATGAATCATTAATTATTATTATTATTAATAATAATGGGTGCCCGAAGGGTGGGATCTAAGCCAATAACTTATAAACTCCCAAGACAAAAAAAAAAAAAATTACCCCCATTAAGAATTTCCCCAGCAGTCTAACTACAATAACCTAAAATAGCCCTAAACACCAACACCCTCAAGCATTCCCTTGTGAATGTCGCCCTCTTAAGTATTTATTATTATTATTATTTTATTATTAAACTGTTTAAATACAGATATAGTACATAACAGTTAAAGTTTGATCCAATAACATAAATATTATTCAGCACCATACTACAATCAGCAAATAAATACATAACTTTTTAATAAACATAACAGAATATTCCAAATAATAAAATCTTCTTTCTTTTTTTTCTTTCGCACTCTCTCTATTAAATATTATCTAACAAAACAAAAAAGCATCTATATACAATACTGAGGTGAACTAAATCGGTTTATCTTTGTAATAAAAAAAAGAAAAGTAATGAAAATATAAATGGAAAAATATATTGAAATAAACATAGCAAACTTCTTAACAGTTATAATGGATGTGTTAGGTGGAGAGAATTCAGGTCTGGTTGATGAATTAAGAAGACTTTGTTAAAAATGTATAATAATAATAATAAGACACAGTCTGCCTGGACTTTACAATAGAGAATGGTTAAGTAGAGTGGTATGAAAATGACACGAAATGATTGGCGAGATGATGAACTATAGTGAACTATAGTGAACTATATTGAACTGTATCGAACTATATTCCCATGGACTGTCCGTCGCTGTATTTATACAGTTTCTCCCACTTCAGTCCGAGAGAGTGCTTGGGTTCGTTTCTCTTCTCCTTACTCTCTTTGGTTGCTATTACATCATCCCCTGGATGTGTTAGGTGGAGAGAATTTGTCTGGTTAATGAATAAGACTTGGTTAAACTGGTTAAGTATAATAATAATAAGACACAGTCTGCCTGGACTTAACAATAGAGAATGATTAAGATAGAGTGGTATGACAATGACACGAAGTGTTTGGCGAGATGATGAACTATAGTTAACTATATTGAACTGTACGAACTGTATTTACCACGGACTGTCCGTCGCTGTATTTATACAGTTTCTCTCACTCCAGTCCGAGACAGTGCTTGGATTGTTTCTCTTCTCTTTACTCTCTTTGTTTGCTGATCTCTCTTTGGTTGCTGTTACATCATCCCCTGGATGTGTTAGGTGGACAGAATTTAGGTCTGGTTGATGAATTAAGAAGACTTGGTTAAACTGGTTAACTATGGTACGAGTATAATAATAATAAGACACAGTCTGCGTGGACTTTACAATAGAGAATGGTTAAGAAAGAGTGGTATGAAAATGACACGAAGTGAATGGCGAGATGATGAACAACAGTGAAGTATATTGAACTGTATCGAACTGTATTCCCATGGACTGTCCGTCGCTGTATTTATACAGTTTCTCCCACTCCAGACCGAGAGAGTGGTTGGGTTTGTTTCTCTTCTCTTTACTCTCTTTGCTTGCTGAAGTCTCTTTGGTTGCTGATACAACAGGTAATACAGCTTACTAAGTATTAAATTATTGAATATTTAACTTTGAGAAGTACTTAGATGGAGAGCTTTTACAGTGGAATAAAATATAATATGTTTTTTTCTAAGGTGCCCACATTCTCCGGTTGCTTTATTCGTTTTTTTTTTTTTTTAAAATTTTATACTAAGTTGTAATTCTAATGTAAATTCAAAATCCAACTCGGAATTGTAGACACCAAAGAAAGAACAACCATCAGCTAAAACGTCCCGAATCAAGTTTTTCTTGAAAACCTCATATTTATAACAATTCGTTCATATTTATAACATTTCTACGACAATTTAGAGGAAAGTCTAACTTCATTACTCCCCGCCATTTACATGAATTTTCTTGTAAAATTGTTTCAAATAAACAATCAGCTGTTTCAGTTACAGCTGTTTATAGTGCAGCTGATATACCGGGTTTAAGGAAAATATTGGAGCCCTTTTTGAGAAAATCGCAAATAAAAGGTATTAATTAGCTTCTGAAACTTTATCCGTCGTAGCATGCATATCGGTGATGCTCCTGACCGGTTAAGGATTTTCATCGATCATCAGACTTAAGAAACACATACGAACATTATGCTTAAAATAACAAAACGGAAAAGTCTCCCGTTTGCCAAACATTTCTCTATATCTATGCATGCAATAAATTTTGTGGATACCAAAGTCTTTGCTTAAATAAGTAATTGCTACGAACATTTAAGTGGAGGCAATAGAAATTTAGAACAAAGAAAACTGCTTAAATGGAAGATAATGGACACCGTCTGAACAGAACATGGCTGAAATAATCTAAAATAACGTTTCTAAGAGAAACCAAACGCTATTCTTTCTCAAACAGTCCATAAAATAAACTTTTCTTGGACTATGTTTCAAAATAAATGTGGCAAACCAATCAATTTTCGCTAGATATTAACGCAGTTCTGCAATTGAATTATAATTTAGATTATACAAAGATAAGTAGATTATTAATCGGTGAGCAATAATTGACTTTGTTAAAAACAGAATTATAAGTCAAACGACTATAACAGCCTACTACTTTAAATATAACTTCTTACGTTAGTTAATAGAAATAGTTTCCATGGAGATATTGCTAATTGTCCTATATATGTAATATTCACGAAAAAGATTATTCATACCACTTTTTATTAAAATGTTTGAGTTAGGAAGTATAATAGAACTTTTGTTGAAAGTTCTTTAACAATAAGAAATATTGTTTTTGAATAAACAATAGAATATTCACAAGAAAATGTAAATATATACTTTTTTAAGAATCCATTATATTTATCCCATTTACCTGTTTTCTTTTCAAGTAAAATTTTTTTTCCCTTGAGAACAATTCTATTGTTTTAATAAGAATTGTACTTTTTAATAATTTTTTCTTAATATTTTTAACATTTTATTACAAAGAGTATATCTAAGTATTATTACAAAGAATACTATTTCATTTTTTGTATTCTTTTTACTTTTAATTGTTTTTGTAATTTTATTTGTATCATTTATTATATTTTATGTAATTATTCTTGTCATGTATTTTCTGTATTTTTTTAGTACCATTATCATGTAAAACTTAGCTCCATTTTTATGGGGAGGGGCTACATCCCAAAAAACCAATTAAATAAATGTAAACTAAATGTGACAAACCTAAGAATGTGGAAAAAAGGTTCAGAATAAAAGGATGTAACGTATAAAATCTCTTAAAATTGATATTGCTTTATCTTTATTGTAAGATAATATGTGAAACATTAAATTGTATTTTGCTGAAAAATAGCATGAATGAAACATCACTTTATTTTTAGCTCTCTTATTTATTAATGTTTTATTTTTATTTTTACAATAAAAAAGCTCGACGTTTCGGTGTCTGATTATGCTATTTTCAAGAGTGGAGTGGATTTAGTTATAATATATAAAGTAATGTAATTTGAAAATAAACATAAATTAATGTGATTAAAAAAAAAATTATCATGGTTATGTAATGGAATCAGATATTAGATGTAATGGAATCGTTTGATGTGTGATTCCCGGAAGTTAGTTTGAGAGATTTGGAAGTTAGTGCTCGAATTATTAAACGGTTTTTTTATATAAAAATAAACTGTATTTTAACAATAATTTAAACGTGATAAATGGTAACTAATAACTATAATAAAATACTTAATAATAAATAGAAGATAAATAGCTGATAATTTAGAATGGTTAAAATAACGAACTAAAGTGCACAACTACGAGAATGATAAGTTGAATATAACTGTGAATTGCCGCTCGTGTATAGTTTGGTCGTAGATGATATAATAATCCTCTCGTCGTATATCATAGGGTTTTTATATACTGTTGTTCACACTCACACCAAGATATCTGTCTTAGTGTGCGGCCTTGTGCGACCTTCGTAGTTTTCTGACCTTATTTAGTGGCCATACTTATCGCGGTGCCTGCCTTTGATGTGAGAATTGATGAAAAGGCTTTGTTGTTTGTTTGGTTGACCGCGGCTGTCGGCGGCCAACAGTGTTACTGTTTTCACCTTTTGTAAATTATTTCTTTGGCGTACTTTGCCGATGTCAATGACTTTGCCATGTCATTACAGTTAACATATATATGAGTTGTCCAAAAATCTGATACTCACCAACTATGTTTTTTAAGTAAGTATACTTTATTGCATATTTTATTGTAATATACGATAATATTATATAATTCTTGTAAAGGTAGTTTTATTGTTTTCCATTAAAAATTTTAATAAAACGAAAGTGATGGTTAATTTAAAAAATAGCTAGCTTTCAGTATTTAAATTGCAACATCATAAGTTAGTACGCCATGTGCTGGTTGTTAATTTTAGATTTTAAAATTAGTGGTAATTTAATTATTATTTGTTGAAGACTTGGTATATAAAGTTTTACTTATTAAAAACTGTTTAATAATTGGAATTATTTAAATAATATGTATCTTTTATTTTTGCTTCTTATCAAAAGGGAATCCTATACTATGTTAGATAATTCATTTTATTAGTGGTTAATATTGAACTTTTATTTTTTAAGTCTTCGATTAATATAATCGATTTATTGGTACCTTTCTAACAATCGATAAGTAAAATATAAATTGGGAAAAATTTCATATCAAGTATTAAAATCTTAATAAATCAATCAATATAATTAATAATATATTAGAAGAAAAAAAATAAAAAAATATAATTTGAACAAAAATTAAAGCACTCAGTCTCCATCTTAATTTCCTTATAACACACACATTTCTAATCAGTCTACTAAAAAAATTCAGCCATGTCCACACCAGTATAAGACTCCCTTTTGGTAAGAAAAAGTAACAGATACATATTATTATTTAATTATTTCTAATTAATAAACAGTTTTTAATAAATATAACTTTATATGGCCTGGAATATAACAATAACCACACATAACAGTTAAATTACCATTATTTTTGAAATTGCAGTACTTTATATATAAGTTGATGTAATATAGAGATAAGTTGATGTAATATAATGATATTATCTTACTAAATGTATCATATAAGATTTTATCGAGGCTCCTAGTAGAGAGACTCGAAATCTACTCTGAAAGACTACTAAATGACTATCAATGCGGGTTCCGGCCCAATAGAGGAACCTCTGATCAAATATTTGTGGTAAAACAAATATTAGAGAAGTGCTACGAGCGTAATATGAATGTACACATGCTCTTCGTTGACTATAAGCAGGCCTTTGATCGTGTCATACACCTCAACTTTTCCAAGCCCTAGAAGAATTTAAAGTTCCATTTAAGTTAATAAACTTAATAAAAATGACTATGACCACAACAGAAGCTAGTGTCCTCGTAGGTAATCAGACCAGCCGTAAGATTATGTTTAATGCCGGTGTGAGGCAAGGAGATGCTCTATCAGCTATCCTTTTTAACCTGGTACTCCATAAAGCTGTTGGAAGAATTATCCCAAATGGGAACCTCGCAAGTCGTACTTCGCAAATTGTACGATATGCAGATGATATACTCATATTAAGCAGAAGCGAAAATGCCCTAAAAGAGTTACTTCTCGAATTAGACAAGGAAAGTGAAAAGTTGGCCTAGAAATTAATGAAACTAAAACTAAATACATGGTGATATCCCTTTCTGACTCAAGAAGAAGACCATGTATCTTGGTTGTAGGCAACTATTGCTTTGAAGCTGTTGATCGTTTCACGTACCTTGAAGTAGAATTAAACTGCGAAAACAAGGGAAGTAAGGAGATTAGAAGTAGAATCATGGTGGGAAATGGAGCTTACTTTGGCCTGCAAAAACTTTTGAAATCAAGACTGTTAACCAGACATACCAAACTTAAAATGTATAAATCGCTGATTAGGCCGATAGTGTGCTATGGAGCCGAAACATGCACCCTGAAAGTTTCAGACCAGTTAGCCTAAGGATCTTTGAAAGAAAAATACTCAGATGCATATTTGGTTCAGTTTGTTTATACGACACATGGCGAGTTAGGAAGTATAGAGAACTTGATGAACTCATGGGGCATGAGAATATAGTTAGGTTTGTCAAGTCGAGAAGAACAAGCTGGCTTGGGCATATAGAGAGATTACCAGAGGGACTGTTGCCAAGAAAAATAATGAAGCAGGTGTTTGATGGTGTAGTAGAATCGTTTATTGGATGACCTGATCTACAAGATGTAGTGGAATCGTTTAATGTGATTCCTGAGGTATGTAGTAGATGTCTTGAAGAGGGCGGAAGTTAGTTTAGAGATTTTTGGAAGTTAGTGCTCGAAGTATTGACACGGATTTTATAAAAATAGACTGTATTTGAACAATAATTTAAACGTAAAAAATGGTAACTATTAACTAGAAATACTTAGAAATAAATAGAAGATAAATAACTAATAAATTAGAATGATTAAGATAAATGAACTAAGATGCACAACTAAAGATAATAAGTATAAATAAAAACTGTATAGGGACGCGTAAACTGCTGCTCGTATATGAAGACGTACTCAAGTATAATCGTATAATCATCCCCTCTTCCAGTGGGGGGAGTTTATATATTAGTGTTGGCCACACTCACACCAAGACATCTGCCCTAGTGCGCAACCTTTTGCGACCTTGGTTAGTTTGGTGACCACCGATTTAGGTCAGTAGCTAGCCTTTGCGGTGCTTGCTTTGATGTAAGGGTATTTATCCTTGGTTTGTTTGTTTGGCCGCGGCCTTGTCTTGAAATCAGGCAGCTGGCTAGGCCACTAGTTGTAAATTATCCTTTCTTTGTTATCTGCTGTGAAGGTTTGACATTGCTATGACTTTGCCATGTCATTACAATGGAAAGAGAAGAAGAGGGCGTCCCAGGACGAGCTGGTTGAGTGACGTGGAGCAGGACCTAATCAGACTTGGAGTGACTGCATGGCGGACGAAGGCGTTAATTCGGGATACCTGAACAGGATTGTACGGGAGACCAAAGTTCATATCTAACTGTAGCGCCGTATAAAGAAAGAAGAAAGAAAATACTTCATATATTATACTAAATCCACTCCACTCTTGAAAATGGCATAATCAGACGCCGAAACCTTGAGTTTTTTTATTGTAAAAATGAAATAAAACATTAATAAATAAGAGGGCTATAAAAAAAAATTGGTGTTTCATTGAAGCTATTTCAAGAAAATACAATTTTAAGTTTCACATATTAGCCTACTTTCAAAGAAAAAGCATTATTAATTTTAAGAGATTGTATATGTTTCATCCTTTTATTCTGAGCCTTTAAAAAAAAAAAAAAAAAAAAAAATCACATTAATTATTGTTATTTTTCAATTTGTAGTCTGTATACATTATACAAAAGAAACCTTACTCTTAAAAATGGCATAATCTGTCGCTGAAACGTCGAGTTTTTTATTGTATATATTTATTGTATATTACTTTTTATTGTAATAAATAAAACATTAATAAATAAGAAGGCTAAAAAATAGATAATATTATATTGCTCAAATATGTAACCAATTTGTAGGTAGAAAGGAACTTCCATATTGTCATACCGAGCAGAGGCGAATGGGGCTGTGACCCACCGCTGTTCGGTAACTCGATCTGGTACACAGATGGATCCAAAACTCCGACTGGGGTCGGAGTTGGGGTCTACGTGGGCAGGCCTAAAGTTAAAATTAAGGCCAGCCTAGGGATGTACGGCACGGTCTTCCAGGCTGAAGTCGTGGCGTTACAACTCTGCGCTAGGGAGATTATAAGGCAAAGGATAGTGGGTAGAAGAGTGGCCATATACTCCGACAGTCAGGCAGCCCTGAAGGCACTTTCCTCACACCAAATAGTCTCAAGACTGGTGTGGGACTGCCTACTTGCCCTCACCGAGGTGGGTACTCGGAATAAACTGACACTCGCCTGGGTGCCGGGACATGCGGGGTTCCTGGGCAATGAGAGGGCGGATGCCCCAGCGAGGGAGGGCTCGCAGAATACCTTTATAGGCCCCGAACCCTTCTGCGGCTTGTCCAGGAGCCTCATTCAAACTTCTATCAAGGGGTGGATAGAAGATCAGCGTCTGCGTTGGTGGGAGGGAACACCAGGACAGAGGCAGGCAAAGCTCTTCATTAAAAGACATTTGCCTAAATTTACCAAAGACCTACTGAGCCAAACCCCGAAGGGATATAAGGTTAATTGTGGGTCTACTAACAGGGCATTGTAGCTGAATAGACACATGCACCACCTACAACTTGCGGATAGTGCAGTATGCCGATTCTGCAAGGTAGAGGAGGAGACCCCGGCGCACATCCTTTGTGAGTGCGCCGGCCTGGCGAGGATTAGGTTTCTTCAATTGGGGACGGGCAATCCCGAAGCTGAAAGCTTCATGACGGAGCCGCTCTCAGCTTTGCTAGGATTGATTAGGAGGTCAAAGCTGGGGGCTGTTCTGTAACTTAAGGGGATCCACAATAGACCTCAATTTGTAGGTCGCAGTGGAATGAGGCTCCCCCCCCTCGCTTCTATTCTATTCTATTCTAGGAGGTTATTAGCGCCACTCATCTTTTTCCACTAGTACTGAAATGGCGCTCGCTTTATCCAGAATACACCCTTAAACCAAAGGCAGATAGAGCCTGGGAAGTAAGGAGTTTCTTCTTCTTCTTCTTCTTCATTCGACTTCTTATTCGCTTCCGTGTTAAGTTTATTTAGGGGTGAGTCAAAAGAGAATTGCACCATCACTTTAGATCACTTAAAAAAGTAGTGAAAAATCTATAATGTTCTGTCATTGTATTATTTCCATTCATTAATTTTCAATAATTATCTAAGTACATTATCCAGGTATGCACTTAAAATTGTTCATCAAATCATTACCAGTAAAGGGCTATTTGAATTTCTAATATTTCATCCCTATTTTTAATCGTATATTAGTATATATAAACTCTAAATACAGGAAGGTGAAGTACTGTTATGAAATGTATTGTTTATTGTTATTATTATTAATAATTTTTTTTTTTTTACTTTCTCTAATCCATTAGTTCAACATAAAAAAAATTCTAGTATAGGGTAAAGCTAGGAGAAATGACGGGGGTAGGAGAGAAGACGCAGGCTTTGCTTCTCTTGTTTGCCACCACGCATGGCCTTATGGAAGTTAGTCCAGGAGTAGAGAAATCAAAAGCGAACATATTCCAAAATTCTTCAGTTATTTTGTGTGTTGTTCTGTGTTCTACGAACATTTATACGTATCAGCTATATCTGGTGAATACCTGAATTTTCATAATGCTTAGTAATTTTTTTTTTTTTTATATCCTATATTTGCAATTGAAATGAAATATTTCCTGCTGTCGTTAAAGTTGGGCTCCTAGATCTAGTGTTTACCAAGTTTCATGTCGATCAACCAGTTACCTTCACAGAGGAGAAGTCTCCTACCTATGGTGCGTCATCTATCCTACCAGAGACGGCGAAATGTAGTGTATTTATATTTTGTTTCTGGAATAAATGAGAATGTCTTTATTTTGAAAAATAACATTTTTTGTAGATAATAGTAGTTTACATATGTTTTATAAGCATTA
>JAAEAF010008051.1:0-16761 GCA_011037195.1 Triatoma infestans
ACTCGACGAGCGACGATTGACAATCTCTGTCACTCCCTGAGCGAACAGATTGGTCATAGCAACCATTTACTGTATATGCTTTTCAGAATATATGTAACATTTTACTAAGTGTGCTTTGACATTTACTGGGTGTATTTTATTTGTAGAATCACGAATCCTAGTTCCCCACACCCCCTCGGGATATTTATTCTGGGAGTGTGTTATAAAAGAAATGGCGCCCAAACGTGCAGCACGAGCTCTAGAACGACCATCGACGGAGCGACAGCCCAGCCCCGAATTAGGAGACATAAGCATGCAGCTCACCCCAGAGATGTTGCAGCAGCTGATACGAGGCATCACTCAAGACAGGCAGACCCAGCAGTCTGGCCTAATGATTGGGTGTACCGCACGCTACGGAGGAAAACCAGGAGAGGACCTGGATGTCTTCATCTCCGCAGCAGAGACGTACAAGGAAGCAGCCCGAGTGAGTGACAACCACGCATTAGCCGCATTGCCCATGCTACTCACAGACGTTGCAGGAACTTGGTGGCTCGGAGAGAAGGAACCCACCACAACATGGCCTGACGCCATACAGCAGCTGAGGCGAACTTTTGGACCTAGGAAGTCCAACGATCAGCTGTACCGAGAGTTTTTCAACACGCCGCAGGACAACAAGACCAGCACGGACCAGTTTGTCTGCAGCAAGCGAGCAATACTTGCTCAAATCACCCCGGCTCTGGACATCCATGTTCAGCTGGACATGACCTATGCGGTACTCCATCCCAGGTTAAGGGCCCGCATCAGGAGGGAAACTGTCGATACCTTCTGGGCACTCGTGCAAGAGGCCAGACGTATCGAGCAGTATGAGGACCCAGCACCAGCAGCAAAGAAGCCGAACGAGAGGACAGGTTGCACTACCAAGTGTGACTACTGTGGCATCAGAGGCCACTATCAGAAGGACTGCAGGAAGGCAAAGGCAGCCCACCCGCACAAGCAGCAGCCTACAGCACAGGCGGCCTACAGTTGTTTTGGTTGCAACAGACCGGGAGTATACAGGAGGAACTGCCCGGACTGCAACCAAACGAAGACGCAGCAAGAAAGAACAGGCTCTTTCTGTGCTGCCCACATACAGATCCGCACCCGGCAGAGGCCAGCACTCAGCTTTGCCGTGTGGAACCTAGAGGGCACTGGCTTTGTAGACACAGGAGCCAAGACCAGTATAGGCAGCCACCAGCTGCAGACCCTGCTAGAAGAACGAGGACATCCCCTCATCCTAACAACTGCTACAGTGACGCTAGCAGACGGAGAAGAAACAACGCAGCAGGTTGCACAGACGCAACTGCCAGTCAAACTGAAGGGAAGGACAATCCCGACCAGTTTCACATTCTTCCCGGGAGCCCGGAACACCCAGACGTTGCTCGGAATAGACTTCATTGAGGACGCTGGACTTATATTGGATTTTGGAGAACACAGGTGGAGGTTTCATGACAACCCCACACTCTACCCATTCCCCAGAAAGGACAAGCCAGCACCACCACAGTTACAGATGGACACTGTGACTATGACACCGCAGCCAGCACTACTCAGCCCACTGCCGCTGACTCCAGTAAAAGGAGACACACAAGTTCATAGGGAAACCCAGAACACGGTTGTGAAGGTACCACAACCCACATCAGGAAGAATACAGATGGACACTGTGACTATGACACCGCAGCTAGCACTACTCAGCCCACTGCCGCTGACTCCAGTGAAAGGAGACACACGAGTTTATAGAGAAACTCAGAACACGGTTGTGAAGGTACCACAACCCACATCACAAAGGATCAGCCCACCGCCGCTGACTCCAGGAGCAGAAGACACACGAGTTTATGGAACAACTCAGGAAGCGATTGTGCAGACGCCACAATTCAGGACAACCATGGTCAGCCCGCTACCACCCACACCAACAAGAACGCTAGTAGAGATGGAAGCTACCGAAGAGGCCATACTCGGAGGCTATGGACCCTCACCACCGGTACAACAGGACTCCACCAGGGGTAGGTGGATAATACACCGTTGCGAGCCCACCGAAAGGACTCACCACACGCCCACCAGGCATAGCCATCTAGACTTCCATAGGGTATGGGCGGATGACACCCTATGGCCATCGGAGGAGCAACTACAGATTTTCACCATAGACGTGGAGCTTAGAAAAGACGAAGGCACCCGGCTCACCCGACCACAACAGGAGCAGGCTAATGAGATACTTGCTGCTCACGAGGACGTGTTTGGAATTCCTACAGAGCCTACGCCACACGCAGAACACAGGATAGACACCGGAGAGGCATCACCTATAGCAGCACCGCCATACCGGCTATCACCTAGCAGACGTCACATCTTGGAACAGGAGATTTCCCAGATGCGGGACGGACGGATCATCGAGCCCTGCGACAGTGAATGGACCTCACCTGTCGTCATGGTGCCCAAGAAGGACAACACGTACAGGCTATGCATTGACTACAGGAAGTTGAATGCAGTCACTAAAGCAGATTATTATCCACTGCCACGGATAGATGACATCTTGCACACTGCTAAAGGGACGCAATATATGAGCACGCTAGACCTCAGAGCAGGGTACTGGCAGATCAAGGTGAAACTAGAGGATCGAGATAAAACCTGTTTCATCACACCTTTTGGAACCTACCGGTTTAACAGAATGCCATTCGGCTTACGCAACGCACCAGCCACCTTTCAGAGACTTATGGACAAGTTTCGAACTGGACTCAGCCACATCACACTGCTAGTCTACCTAGACGACCTAATAGTGCCCTCACCAGGCTACGAGGAGCATCTATCAGACCTACAAGAGGTATTTCAGCATCTAGAGAAGTACAAGCTGAAGGCCAACCGGCCCAAATGCCACTTCTGCTGCGAACGAATCAAGTACCTAGGCCACGTGATTACGCCTAGAGGATTCACCCCCGATCCAGAGAAGATCGAAGCTATACTCAAGAGACCCGCACCGAGGAACGTAAAGGAACTTAAGAGTTTCCTTCAGACCTGCTCGTGGTACCGACGATTCATCCCAGACTTTGCCAAAATCGCTCGACCGATGACCTTGCTCACCAGGAAAGCCGCCACATGGACATGGACCACCGACCAAGCAGATGGATTTGACCAGCTAAAGAAACTACTGACGTCAGCACCCATCCTCCAGCCTGCCGATGAGACTCGCCCCTTCACTATCAAAACCGACGCTAGTGCTTATGCTATTGGAGCAGTCTTAGTCTAGGGGGAGAAAGAAGAAGAACATCCCGTGGAGTACGCCAGCCGCCTGCTTACAGCGCCTGAGAGAAACTACACGACGACCGAACGAGAAGCACTCGCCTTAGTATGGGCATTCTTCAAGTTCAGAGGATATATCGAGGCCAGCCCCACGTTGATAGTCACAGACCACCAACCACTACAGTGGCTGATGACCCTGAAATCACCTACAGGCCGACTCGCCCGTTGGGCCCTGCAATTACAACCCTACGTATTTCAGATCAAATACACACCCGGAAGGAGCAACGCAGTGGCCGACACGTTATCAAGGCCCCCTGAAGAAGAGAATTACGCAGTCTGTACCCTCACTATAGACATGCCGAGGAGAAGCGCTACGGAGATCCGGGAAGAACAGTCCAAGGATCCCGAGCTGAAGAAAATACTAGACGCCTTCACCGATCCGGAGCAAGATGGTGAAGCAGCTAGATGGTCCGCCAGAGGTTATCTAATATCGAATAGTTGCCTTTACAGATACGCCACCGACGAGGAGGTGGACAACGCACAGCTAGCTGTTCCAGTACACGAACGAGTAACTATACTAAAGGAGTACCACGATGCGCCCACAGCAGGACATAACGGTATTCACAAGACCTACCAGAGGATAATTCAGCATTATTACTGGCCAGGAATGCGACACAGCATTGAAGAGTATATACGAGCTTGCACGACATGCCAGAGGTACAAGGCATCCAACTTGAAGCCCGCAGGACTACTCAGGACCCCACCAATGAACCAGCGATTCGAAGTCATCGCCGTAGACTTATTCGGTCCCTTACCCGAATCAGTCGAAAGGTACAAGTGGATATTAGTCATCGAGGACACAGCATCCCGATGGATAGAGCTTTTTCCCTTACAAGAAGCTACGGCACAGCGCTGCAGAGAACTACTACTAAACGAGTTCTTCTTACGATACGGAATACCAAGGAAGATGATCAGCGACAATGGAACGCAGTTCATCAGTCACGTGATGCAGTACATCACCTTCTGTTTAGGCATTACACAAGCCTTTACACCAGTCTACCACCCGGCAGCGTACCCCGTGGAGAGACGAAACCGAGAACTGAAGACGCAGTTAGCTATCCGCGTAGGAGAAGACCACAGCGATTGGCCAAGGAGACTGCCCGCTATCAGATTCGCTCTCAACACCGCTGAATGCCAGGCTACCAAGATGACGCCTGCATACTTAACGTTTGGAAGAGAATTACGGACCCCCGCAGAGATCCAACATGACTTAAGAGAAGTCATCTCTTCAGAGAATTCATCGCCGAAATCACGCCAGCCCTCTCGCGCATGGCAGACACCTACTATAGAGCCCGAGACAACCCCGAAACGGCTCAGGACCGGCAGAAGAAATACGCAGACCAACGAGCACGTCCCGGACCCCAGTACGCGCCCGGAGACCGCGTGTGGATCACTACCCACACACAGAGCAGTAAGACGAAAGGACGAACAGCCAAGTTCGCTCCACGAAGGGACGGACCCTACGTCATTCTAAACGCACAGGGACCCGTCAGCTATGAAGTAGCAGCCGAAGACAACCCGACGATACCACTGGGCAAATACCACGTGTCAAGCCTGACGCCCTGCACCGCAGACGCCCAGGAGAAGCCAATCCGAAGGGTAAGGAAGAGAGGCCGACCACGCCATTGATGTGAGCTCAGCCATTGCAAGCAACACCTGAGCTCAAGGGGGAGGATGTAACAACAGTTCTCCGCCCGGCCACCAGGTTTGCACCAAGTGGACCTTTCACTAGGGAGGCACACCCCCACTACACCAGGACTCTCCTACTCCACGCTACAGAGGGGAGAACTTTCACCGACTAGACCCGCCTACTGGACACCATCCCTACCACCTCAGAATCGTATATAAAGGGCTACCCAGGGCCAGAATAGTCGAGAAGTACTCAGCGATTAGTACCTTTTCTAATAGTTTTGGCGCTAGCTAGGCAGGCCCTTAACTGACTTCTCCGAGCATCTGCGCTAGGCAAGAGAGCCAGGCCGTTTGCTCATCCAGCGATCACCGTTTCAGGACATCTGCGCTAGGCAGGAGCCAGGCCGTTTGTTCATACAACGATCACCGATATAACATTTGCGCTAGGCAGGAGAGCCAGGCCATTCGTTACCCAACGTATTATTAGTCGTTGTCAAGACTAGATAAGTAGTGTGCGCTAGGCAAGAGGGCCAGGCCACTCTACTCGACGAGCGACGAGTGACAATCTGTGTCACTCCCTGAGCGAACAGATTGGTCATAGCAACCATTTACTGTATATGCTTTTCAGAATATATGTAACATTTTACTAAGTGTGCTTTGACATTTACTGGGTGTATTTTATTTGCAGAATCACGAATCCTAGTTCCCCACACCCCCGGGATATTTATTCTGGGAGTGTGTTATAAAGATTAATAAAGATTATTATTATTATTATTATTATTATTATTATTATTATTACATAGATACCTATCACTTTGGTTTTAAGCATTTCTCGTAGGAAAGTTATTTTTTGTGAGATTTCTGGGAGGTGTTAGCGACAAGCTTTTCTCAACAGTATTAATTCAATATATGTATGATTCCATCACCTATATATTATTATCAAGTTACTTTAAATATATAACTAGAATTTCAAATTTGAACAATAATTGATAAACCAAAAATCCAACTTGTAATGAAAAGTATTTTTAGTTTATTTTACTGGGAGGACTTTTTTCAGTCTACTGAGATTTTCTAAAAAATGGCACCAAAGGATTTTTCTCTAAACTTACTATGAATAGAATAGAATAGTGTTTTAATGACAAAAAATAATTACAAAAATTACAAAGATAGAAATGAATTAACACTTATAAGACAATGGACATCTGTCCGTCTGCCAAGTTAGCCAAGTAATAAACTAAAATTTCCTTTTTACATTATTTAAACAAAAATCATAAACTAAAAAATGTATATATCAAGAATATAGTGTGATAAAAGAGAGCGCCAATAGGCTTATAGTTTAAGTCCAACAATTGACATCTCGCCCGAAACAACACTCTCATAAAGTGAAACTTATTGTTATCCGGTAAGTATGTATGATAACATTCATTAGGCAATAGTTTGCTATAACAGAGCGTGGTGCTGCGATCGCGATGCCACTGCCACCTAGCTTCTTTTAGACGCTTCGTCAATTTGCCTAATTAGTCTTCCCGCGAACTCCTTATCAGGGTTTGAAATCGATAATTATTTTTTCCAACAAATCATCAAATAATAATTATTTTGGATCAATAAATTTAAAAATCATGCCTGATTTATTAATAAAAATAAAATCAATTTTTGAGTTTTTTTTTTATTCCATTAAAAATAATGATCACTCTCTGAGCAATACTTTCTTCAATTAAAAATAATGATTAATTCTTGTTCGAAAAAATTGCACTCAAAAAATAAAAATCAGACTAAATTAAAATAAAATATGCTTGTTTCTCACTATTTGCTATGTTGTTCAAGGAAATGTAAATAATGGAATATTCTTAGTGAATTAGCTTTGATTGTACATGCCGTTCCTGCAACACAGGTTACTGTTAAAAGAGCCTTTTCAGCTCTGAAGTACATCCTCAGTGATTTGCGCTCCAGGCTGACAGCAGATCACATGCAAAAGATACTAGTTTTGAAGCTAAACTCTTCCTGTTCAAAGTAGTGTGCATCAACATATATTTTTGATTGAGGTTTTTATCAGAAGCTTTTTTTTTTATAATAAAAGCTAAAAGGTTTCATTTTTATTTACTATTATTAGATATTTTAATTCTTTCTGTTTCTTTACATTGTATATTTCCAAAATAAATTATCTTTCTATAAGCAGTCGTTAATGATTTCCAACATTTCTAATGAAAAAAAAAAGTAAATTTTGTCAACCAAAATTTCTATTTCTGATTTTAAAAAATATTGCTCACAAATGATCATTATTATTGAACGAAAAGATTTTGCTCAGAAATATTGATCAAGTTATGATTTTTTAAGCTGTTGATCACAAATAAAAATCACTCTTGATAAAAATCATAAAAAGATTTTTAAAATTGGCAGATAAAAATTTTGATCTGATTTGATTTTTATTTGTTTATTTTTAATTATCGATTTCAAACCCTGCTCCTTATAATTGTCGTCATCTATACACAGATCGTATTTACGTGCCATATCGAGCCACTCTTTATACCAATATATTTTATTACGAATTATTTTCTAGGCTATACATCTTAGTAATCGATCCTCCGGCAAATTAAGGATTTTTAAAATATATTTCAAATGCAGCTGTAGCATGTATAGAAACATAAGGTTCCGGCCAGTCTCCAAGTGAAGCATATAATTGGGCGTAAATAGGGGGGGGGAGTAGAAATGATTTCTTTATAAAAAACCGATGCATTTTCCCACCTGCTCCACCTCTGTAGAACCCCAAACTTGTGCTCCATAACATATAATAGCCCGTGACAAGGATTCAAAATATACTTGGCAGAAAACGGCGCTTCATTTTTAACTATATAACTGGACCAGAATAGTATTTATTCCAATTTTAGCAGTAGTAAGCTTTTCATCAAAATGTCTTTTTAACGCTAACTGTGGCGTAACTGCAATACCTAGGTATTTATAAAAGTTTGCCACCTCAATAGCTGTTCATTCCCAAGTCCAGTGTTCCCGTCATGCCAACTTACCCCCATTTCGAAACACCATAATTTTATTTGTTTAAATTAATTTTCAAATTCCAAATCGCTGAATATTCGCAAAGTTTATTAATTATTCTCTGAAGCACGTCGGGCTTCGAATTGAGGAGTACAATGTCATCCGCGTACAAAAGGCATTAATTTCTTCTATGTTAATCCCTCCACCAATATATTCCGTCAGGTCATTAACGTATAGAGAGAACAGGAGGGGGTAAACTTACTATGACGTCAAACATATAGCTAGGTTTATCACTTTTTTCAATTTTTTTTTTCTAGACAAAAAAAATTATTTCGGGAGGTTTTGGGGTGTAACGTCTTGAATCATAAGGTTTAAATACTTTTCTAATATTTAATAAGAATTAAACGTATTTCCGAAATTTCAAATATCAAGAAAAACGGTTGACCTAAAGTGTATAATTTTGTAACTTTTAAAACCGGAAGTGTTATTTACTTTTTTTTTTGCAATTTTCTCAACAGAGACAATAAGGGTTTCGAATGACCACTTTCCTTTGTAGTTTTTCCAATAAAATATATTTTAGGTGATTTCTAGATAGAGCTAGTAGGTGACACTTCCCACCTAATTTGGAGGTTTTTATTAATTTTAGGTTGTCTAATAGATAACAGCTAAGTTAACTTAACATTTATTAGAAATTTCAAAATTATACAAATTTATTCTTTATTAACTATATTATAAACTGTAGTAAATAAAAATCTTTATAAGTGTTTCACACCAAATTTTTATAACAAACAAATTTACTAGACATGATTTGGTTCATTCTTCAAGACGATTTACTAGAAGTGAAATGAACCCTTATTTAATATTTATTATTTTATAAAACCTTCTAAACATTTGTGGGTACGAATACCTATTGAAATAATTCCAACAGCCATTGTTAATATGACTCCAATTATTTTAATATTTATCGGAAATATACCAAGTGATGTAAACAATATTTTTTCATGTCGGAAATGGAGTGATAACATGCATATCTATAAACAGAAGAATTTATTATACAATAAGTACATTTAAGTAAAGCCCAAAAAAGATGCAATAAAATATAAGTTCAATTTACTTACCAAACTCTCCATGTTATAATAAATGTATCTATAGCCAATTTTATGTACGACTGATGCTGTATAGTTACCCTAAAATCATAGATTTCACACAAATACATTTAATAGACACTATTATATTTTTTAAATTGAAATATATATCTATACTTTAGGGTTTCCCATTATTTCAACCGATCAAATTGCAATGAAATTCCTTATCGTTTCTAAAGAAGGAAAGCTACTGTAATAGAATTTAATGTTCCGATCGAACAATGGAAGATGATCCACTGAGGATAAAAGTGAACTGTTTAATGTTAAACAAATCAGTTGATCCAAATTTGTACAGTAAGTAAAGTCACCATACAAAAGCTGAACTCCATAGTTCCATTAGCAAATGCATCAAGGGGTAACCACTGAGCCTTCAAAACAACGCCAACTAAGCATGCACTCCCTTCAAGCCCACTGAAATATATCAGCAAATGGGCTTCATCAGTCCTGAGTCAGACTTCGACAGTCAGTCTCTCTCTCTCATAGAAGCTATCTCTGGCGGTAAGAGTGATTGAATAAAAGCCAATTATATGAGAGGCTTAACAATCATCAGTCACCAGATAAACTTTAAAGAGAAAATATCGATCGCAAGATCAACCTTAAGGAATTAACAAGTCTCAACAAGTTGAAAGATTGAAAGATTCTCTAAGCTAGCCATATTATCTCAGCACCATTAGAACAAGTAAGAGTTCTAAATAGTTACATCATTCCTCAAGCTACTTACAATAGCTAACTATTCCATATTATATTCATCTCGCGGCCATTCTATCCTCCATACCATACTCTTCTCTCGATACTCAGAAAACCATTCAAATGTAACATTATGTTCAAGTGGAAGTACGTAGTTCGTGTGTTAACCAAGTTAGTATCACAAATCATAATTCCTGCTAACATTGCACAACATACTCTACACAACTAAGGGCAGCTTGATTTGAACCCGGGACCTCCGCATGGGAGTCCAGCGCGCTATAACCGAGCTAATCCGAGTTGTTAGGTGGGATAAAAACACTTAGAGATGCTGAATTCTCAGAAGAAGTTAACTTACCAAGCCTTGGAGGTTATACTAGTACCAATATTGCTACAATGAAATAAAAAATTATAAAAATATTGGATATTTGCTTCATTTCCTTGGATTAAGTAAAACGGGAAAATAATTTGCCATGCATTAAGGTTAATAAAATTAAAATCGCAATCATATAGGTAACTCTAGCCGAAACTATGATAATATAAACATACTAGGGAAGGGAATAGCTAAGTGGTTAGCGTACTAGGACACCCACTCGGAGGAGTCGGGGTCAACACCAGCTGTGCTGTCCTAAGATTTTTTTCTTTTTAGAAGTCTCTACAGCTCACTGATCCTTGATGGACAGTGTTATCTGTAACGAGAGAACACTGTCCGGAGGCCGGCAGTGCACTGAGAAGTCTCTGGGCGCCAATGACCATAGAGTTGACCTACCTTAAAATAAAATAAAATAAAAAACATAAATTACTCACCTTGTAAGCAGTATCTTCGCAGATATAAATCGCAAAAAGGAAATGTATGACATTCATTGTAACATTTGTTGTGATGATTATAAAATGATAGTTAATATCATCAATTGCTAATATTAAATTTATCATTGTCATTAAAATACAAGATGATAATATAAAAAATTGTATTCCCCAATAAAAATTAATATTATAGACAAGTTCTCTTAATAAACTGTGCGCTCTACATAATTGTATCAATTCATTTATAATTACATTCTTGCTGAATTGTTTACGTTCTAATTGTTTAATATAATTGTTTATAAATGAAAATCTTCTTCGTATTAAATCGACAAAACATACATATTGTGAGAATAATAATTGTCTAATATGTTCTGTAAAAATTAATGATATAAAAAATATGGTATGACTGGCCGAATATATTAACACAATGATGTTTATTGTGACTGGCAATAAACAATATAAAAATATTAATAAATATTGAAATCTTAAAATATTATTAACAATATACTTTTTATTTCCAATATGTTCAAGAATCTGATCAACACAATTAATATTTGCAATAAATTTATTAAAATAAGGAGACATTAAATAACAACCTATTGTTGGCAATAAATATAATATAAAATTTATTACAATATTCGAGGTAATGACAATATTTTCTTCAGTTTTCAAATGTATAATTATTAATGAAATATTTAAAATAATACTAATTAAATAGATCAATATAGAAATAAATGAGGACAATGATTTAAATTTAAAACAAGCATCATAACCTAAATATTTGGTTAAACTATAAACAGGACCCATATGATTGTTAACAGAACACATTGTCAACTGATGTTCAATTTGATGAATATTTATTTTGTAATTTATCTAATTCCCTTCAATAATATTTCAGTTTTACTTGGTTGCACAGGACTGATTTTCAATATATATCGATCACAATATGTTTACACCGTTAATATAAGAAAATTGTTTTATAACATGTGTCATCATTGTAATGGGGTTAATGAAGGGTTTGTATATGATAAAAAATTCTGGCGAGAAAACACATAACTTTCTCTTACTCCAATTCACACACAGTTATATAGTGTCTAGATATTTTAACTCTAATATATAACGCTTCTTCTTATTACAATTTAATTGTTTAATTGCATTATTAATTAGTTCGATTCCATGTTTATGTTGTTGCTGGAAACTATATTTGGATTGAAATGACTAGCTAGAAAACTCCAGAACTAACCACAGATTTTCAACTGAAAATTATGAATTCATTAGAGAAATTTTTGTTGGTGTTTAACATCAACTTTAATTTTTTTCCATTAGTATAAACGGATAAATACAAAATGGCGGACTTACACTGCATCTTGAATTGCAACCTAATTCTATTTTGTTTTCTTTTTCAACAATGGAAAGAAAATGTTGAATTTTTTCTGTATAGCTTACACAGCTGACGACCTCGCAATAGTCGTTCATGGTGATTCTCGTCGGGAGATAGAAGAGCGTAGTAACCCGAACAAAGAATTGGTATCAAGGGGAGAAGCTGCAGATTTCGTTCGAGAAGTCTAAATTGATGCCAATGAGAGGCAAACTTCATCCCAGTCGTCCTCCCTGGATTAGGGTGGACGATCATAGAATAGTCTACGTGACCCAGTTTGAGTACCTAAACGTGTTGCTGGATTGGAAGCTTTCTTTTAAACCCCATATCCGGTGGGTTGCCTCCACATGTCTCAACTTGTACCAGAGAATAAAAAGAGTAGCCCGTGGTGAGTGGGGGCTGAAAACTGGTGTTGCCTTAACCATTTACAGGGGCGTAATAGAGAATGTCGCAGCGTACGCAGCTGTCTGTTGGGGCGATAAGCTTGACATGCAGTCGTACAGCGGCACTCTGTTGCGAATGCAAAGAGCCATTTTGTGCCCACTAACAAGGGCCTATGCGACATCATCCACGGCCTCCTTACCGGTGGTTGCTGGTGTGTTGCCGCTTGATCTCCTTGCAGAGATGAGAGCCCTTACCCATAAGTATAAAAAAGGGGTAAAGATTGTCCCTGATGATGAGGAACTGCCCAGTCAGACGCCTCCTGCTCTGCCAAAAAAAGATCCGAGAGTACGAGATTAGGAAGTGGCAAAGACGCTGGGATAAAGCAGAGACAGGGAGAATCGCGTATGAATTCTTCCCTAGCAATTTTAAAGAATTTATCGAGTTTACTCGGGAAGTAGCAGTTATGCGCCTGACTAGAGGAATATGTAGAGGTCCGCCTTCATGTGGCAGGGATGGAAATTTGCCTACTATGTAGGTAAGGCTAAGTGACCGGTTTTGGCGCTATGCACTAGGTACGAAGGCTAAGAGTATGTTCAATTTTATATAACTTACATTAATTTTATAAAACAGTAACAATTATGCTAGAAATAACATGATTTTTGCGTTTTTTTTTTTATAAAAATTTTTATTTCACACGTTGATAATTTATGTAATACTTACCTAAGAAGGGAAAATTAATAAAACAAATGCTACACTAGTTTTTTCAAAGAAATAATTAGCTATAATTAATTAACCAATCACAGTGTAGAAGAGAAGGTGTGAAATGTGGGTGAATGTTGGGCCAATCAGAAATTGACAATTATTATGTTGACCACGGCCACATTTCACACATATACTGTGATTGGCTAATTATTTATAGCAAATTATTACAAGGGAAAAATCCTCCATAATTATTTTATAAATTATCAAATTGTGCAATAAAAAAAAAAAAATGCAAAAAATTCTGGTTATTCCTATGTAAGTCCGCCATTTTGTATTTGGCATTTTATGCTAAGAGGACGAAATAAAACTGATGTTAAACATTATAAAAATTCCTTCAAGGAATTCATAATTTTCAGTTTAAAAAACTTTTCGTAGACCTGGAGTTTGTAGCTATTCATTATATTATGGTCCTTAATTTTACGTAGTTAGCGCTGTGCACACAATATTGAAAGATTATTATAAACATTGAAATCTACGCAGGAGCTAATTATTCAATCAAAATCTAGTTCATCAAAACACTCACACAACGTTCACATACAGCAAAATTACAATTCTTGTTAGTGTTTTTATCGTCGGCAATTTTATGGAGAAAATCACAAAAAACTGAAAAAGCTATTCAGTAAAGTCGCACTTCCGGTCAACCGATTTTCTTCAAACTGGGACTTTTGGCAACTTATATAATTCTACTTAATATTACGAAGTTGACAGAGTTGTATAGCACATTGTTGAACTGAAATAGCACATGTAATGGTAAGAGAGAGAATTAAGAGAGAGAAGGACCCTCTCTGGTACTCTCTGACTTAAGCAGGCTAGAGTGAGAGAACCTGTATATAAGCCAGTGAGAATCTACCTAATGACATCTATCTAGATATCTATCTATCAGATTCAACCATATACATCACATCGTGTCATATCTCGACTCTCACGTTTTATTCTATAAAATCATTGCAAGTCCAGTGCAGTTTGTGTAAGCTTATAGTTATGTTATAACAGTGCCTTCATATCTCTTCTAATTAATCAAACCCAACTTCTCTCTTCATCAACTCCATTATACACACTAAAGAAAACATAACCTCACCCCCTGCCACAATAGTTTCCTTAATTGAATTTTCCTCCCAGAAATGTTGCAATTAAAAGTTGTAATACTCTGTAGGTCCAATTGTCATATCACATTTGAACAAAATCGTTGGAACTGTTTTAGAGAAAATAGCGGAAAGCTAAACACTACTTCATAGCCGCCATAAATGCACCAGCACTAGCATGATCCTGTAATACAGTTGGCGAATCAATAGCATGACATTTCGGATTCCATTTAAGTCTCTATTACGTGTAGAACGTTTAACATTTCTCTTTTTAAAATGTGCAACAGTTGTCTCACCCATATCTTTAGTTTTCGGAGGATTCCACGTCGTCTTCGTAACGTCATCCTTAATACAACCGTTATCATAAAAATATTCAAAAAAATTAGGGCCATCAGCAGACAAGTCATTTTGAGTGACTTCTTTATCAAAGTGATAAGTTGCTCCATCCAATTTCTCCTCGTTATATTTACTATTGTAATACCCACTTAACTTATCCACTCTGACCAGTATTAAGATGTCTCACATGATGTATATCAAACAAATCAATTATCGAAAGAACTGACAGAAGCCGCGCTTTACCAAATAATTCGCGTGGGCAACATTTAAACGTATTAAATTATGATTGTAACGAGTGATAGCAGTATTTTAAAAGGTTATAGTAAATTATTTGGTAAAGCGCGGCTTCTGTCAGTTCTCTGGATAATTGATTTGTTTGTTATACATCATGTGAGACATCTTAATACTGGTCAGAGTAAAAATGTATTTTGATAAGTTAAGTGGGTATTACAATAGTAAATATAACGAGGAGAAATTGGATGGAGCAACTTATCACTTCCAATCATCCGATTTTTTTTTTGAAACTCGCTATTTGAAAAACATATTTTAATAATAATTAATATTAATTAGCGGATAGAATTGTGTAATAACAGAAATAGCACTTTACAGGATTACATAACCCCACCATTCCCCCAAAAAATTAAAATGAATTTCCCCAGAGAAATGTTTCAAATAAAAGTTGTAGCTCGTTATATGTTTGATTAACATACCAAGTTTGAAGAAAATGATTGGAGCCATTTTTGAGAAAATCATGAAAAAAAAATGGAAAAAAAAACCTTTCAGTAAAGTGGCACTTCCATTTGAAGAGGATTTTACCGGAAATCATCGTGTCTGATGCGGTGGTAATGTCTAAACGAAGAAACGCCAAGTTTGAGCTTGAGAAATTGCGAAAAATCTTTCTAAAGAAATATACTCGTTGTTTTCAAAATCTTCGTTAGTGTTTTTTTTTATTTTTTTAAGTAAAAGGAAGTTTAAAATTGTATTTTATAATTTTCTCCCCTAGAAACCAGTCTTCAAGGACATTGGATACATTTTTGAAATTGTGCTTATTTTTTTTTATTTATTTTTTTTTATGTAAATAAATTTTTATATAGTAAACAAATAAATAAGATTTTCTTTTAAAGTCATATTTTACAATATTTGGTGCATAAATTTTTTAAGGTAATTTTGGAATAAAATCACCATTGAGACAATAGTATTAATAATTTTGTTGTTTTTTCGAACAGTACATTGAGATTAGGGACCATGAACAAAATTTTACACGGTATATTAACGTGTGGGTGGGGAACTTGGACCCAAGGTTGTACATTTGTCTCAAGGTTAGCAAGCACTAAATAGTCACTTAGACAATAAGGAACAAAAGACATCCGCCGATTCTTGTCACTATAATCACCATATATAAACATGTTTGGCAAGGCAGTGTCACTGTATTGTTTGTTTGCGTGTATGTGTGTGTGTGTGCGAACGTGTGTTATGTATTTCATATTTATATGTTAATACTGACATTTATAAACACTTTTGTTTGAAAAACTTGTTTCTTTGGAAAATTTTCATATTTAAAATTTTTTTTTTTTTTTGGATTTATCTATACTTCAGAAATTCTGATAATTTAATTAAAGGTTTTTCAAATTTAATATTTTGTATGTTGATAGGTCTTGTGACGATTAAACAGTATGTGTTTGCCCTTGGGCTCCTACTGATGAATACAAGACGTTCCTTTTTTTCTTTATAGCTATCGAGTGTGATTTGTTTCCATGACGTCATATTTTTTTGTTTTGGGTTCCGAATCATTAAAGATTCATAGGATCCGAAGAGCGAAGAAGCAGACATTAAATGAAACAAAATTTAGTTCCTCCTCACCTAAGCGTAGACTAGGAAAGGAGAGTACGATTCATATAAATAAAGCAGTAAAGAGCGATTCATATGAAACAGTTTAGGACAATTTACGACAACTTTACATCCAGTCAGCAACCTCTCTACTTACTTTCTAATTACTAACAGCCAGTCTGTCTCTTTATTATTCTAACTTCTGTAATAGCCTTGCAATTTGTATGTTCGATTTATTATACAGTGTTCAGTATATCATATAGTTTATTTCTAATCTCATATCCTAAAATTCAATTTCTTTAATTCTCTCTCATTCTCTCAATTCCATTAAATTTTTGGTAGTTTCATCTAGCAAGATCCTGAATTCTTCTCTTCTTCTATTTCTACATCCTAAACCATTCTCTCCTTCAGTTACAATTTATAATAAAAAATCTCCCCC
>JAAEAF010008052.1:0-25538 GCA_011037195.1 Triatoma infestans
AAGAAGTTATACTGAATACTACGCAGTATTACACAGTGTAAACCGTACACTGCGCGATATGCTATCCATTGTGGGCTTGTGGGTACCTAGTCATTGTGGGCTTGAAGGGAACGAGAACACGGATTCTCTGGCTAAGAAGGTAGCAAAAATGAGCCAAACTCGTAATCCTCTCAGCTTCTCAAAACAGTATTGCTCTCACTTAAGAAGAAATAAAAAAAAGTAACTCTCAGAGAGAGAACAAACCTGTAGCCGAAACGGATATGTCTTAGGACTAGACGACGAATGCGCCACCGACGACGATCCTTATTTATTGTTTAGTAAATTTTACTGGACTGCAAGAACACATCTTGTGGCTTAAAGGGCCCTAGAATCAGGCGTAGGAAAAAAAAAAATGTTGAATATGTGGTTGGATCCGCATCTATAAAACATCTATGATTATATCTGTCACAGCATGCTTAATTTTGTTGGTTCTGACCGGTTTCAGATTTTCATCCATCGTCAGATTAAGGTTTGTAATCAATTCGTGTAGAGAGATATGACTTTAACTATAGGTTTATATCACAAACGGCATGCCATATAAACATATAGTTTAAGTCAAGTCCTTATAACATGGACTACCTAAACAGAATATCATATTTGAGCTTACTGCGGATTTTCGTTTTTTCACACACAATTCGGGATGGCCGGAAATGCACTGAGAAGGCTGTGAGGGACACATATAGTCTTTCAGGTCGCAATTCACTATCACCCTAAAACAAATCTAAGAGAAAGTAGTGTGTGAATGTTTCACAGCATATACAAGGTGACAATTTTAACATGCTTCTCCCACTTTTCTTGAAATGTACGAAAGATAGAAAAAAAACTAATTCAAATCATAGACTACTTAATTTTTTCAAGGATCCTAAATATTTAATCAATTATTTATGAATATGTTTTTGCATATTTGATTAAAACTTAAAACAGTGTGGAATAATAGCAACCATGGGGCGGGTGTTGGTGTATTGGTTATGAGCATGGACTTGTCGGTGGAGGACCCCAGTTCGAGTCCAGCGTATAACTAAATTTATATTTGGTTAAAAACTGTAATCAGTAAAGTATGTGCTTATTCCGCCCCGGCCACGACACCTATTTGGTTTGGACGTTAAGCCCGCCTGAAAAAATAGGCATTACTTTACTTTACTTTACTTTAATAGCAACCAGAAGGCAAAGAATTTCTCTACATTTAAAATTGAACGATTCAACTATTTATTACATATATATATAAAAAACAAATTAAGAATAAGAATTTAAGAAACGATGGCTGAGGATAGTGAAGTCGAGGATGAGGATAGTGAAGGTCGAGAAGAATCTTCCATAATTTAAGAAACCAAAAATAAAAATATATGGTCCAATTTGAAATAAGAAAAAATTGGCTCGAAATCTCTTATTTCTGCAGTTTTAAACAAATAATTCATCACATATTTTGGAAACATTGAAAAATTGAGTAGGGCATCATTTGTATTAATTTCCTACGTGGCATACTTTCCAAGATAAGTGGGGTGGTGTATATTAAAGTTATCACACTGTATTTATGTTTTGTTTATTTTTTAAGGTGCGTCAGTATCTATGTACACTGGCACTCTACCCTTCCATAATTATAATATTATTATTGTTTCAGCTCGGCTCTGCACCATTTTAGAAACAGATCCAAGCAGAAGAAAGCATAATATCTTTAGTCTAAAATATTTATTTACCAATATTAATTTAGATGTAGAATCTCTAGTATCAATTTATAAAGATATCGCTGAAAATGTAAATTACCTGGTTAATTCTGGACTTTATGTACATGTTCCCTCGGAGTGAGTAATATTTATTGTTCAAACAAAAAAAAAAAAAAAGTGCATATAGCAATTAAAATAATTAATATTAATAGTAGAGTGAGTTAATTTTGTGTAAATTAAAATTTTGAAGGCTTTTTTTGCCCTTTTATAAAATTGGCGTAACTAATGATACATAACATCGGTATTTCTATCGAAACCAAAACATGTGTACTGTGGAAAAGAACGCTAATGACATTGAGCCAAACTTATATAACATTTGAAAATTCCACAAATTCTTCTTCCGGTTAATCGATTTTCTAATATGAATGTTCGGTATTTATCCGAATTTAAATTTGCCGCCGTTAGAATATAATAATTTATCAATCTATAGGCTGTGTCCTAAATGCTGAGAGGGGGTAGTCCCTTTTTATTACCCTCTCCAGTCAGTCACTCGTATGCACTCAGACAAGCAAGTTGTATGTTACGGCTCAGTCTACTTGTACAATGTAGACTACTTCCACTTTCCTTTCGTGAAAACCCAAGTATTGCCACTTCTGGTTTTCCTCGGGGGTTAGTGTTAATTAAGTGAATCACCATTTTACACTCGTATGTGCAGTAGACAGCACATTCTACTTCTTTTACATGAAAACCCAAGTGTTGCCACTTCTGGTTTTCCTCGGGGGTTAGTGTTAATAAGTTGGTCACTTGTCGAGTGAGTGTCTCCGGATTCTCCCGGCCTGCTAAGATTTATTGTACAAGCACATGGTCTACTTCCGGTTGCTTCTACTCCGGTCTTGCAGTTTCCAGGAACCCGTTTAAATAATTCATCAATATTCATCAGCCAAGCAGTAGTGTGTGGACGAAGACTCTGGAGTTACAGGCACGTGGGGTTTTGTTTCCTTTTCCTATTTTCCACTTCCTTGACCCCCCAATATGGGCTAAAGGTCTTGAGTCGAACCACACTAACGTTAAGGTTTCTGCGTTTAAGGTAAGCGCCATTCCTTTTTGGCTTGTTGAAGATAATAAATATTTTTTGCTACTTATTTTAAATTTAACTTAATATTCATTTTGTTCATATTATATAAGCCCATTTCCTTTATTCTTCCCATTTCTTTATTCAATATATATATATATATATATATAGTCCACTTAATATTTTTACCCCATTTTCTTTTATTTTCATTTCTTTTTTTATTTTAACAGAACCCACCAGAAGGACTGGAAAGCCTATAAGAAGCGCCTCCCCTCTCACCTTTTAATTTTCTTTTGTTTTTTATTTTATTTCCTGTTTTTTTTTACTAAACAATGAAATTGAATCAAAATTCTATCAAAGCTTATATAGATGGTAAAGCGATATTAGAGTATTTTATTATGGCGGTACTTTAGACGAAAACATAACGCTACTGTTCCCTTGGAACCCCTTCAATAAAATAAATTTTCTCTGTAATAGTGTAAGAAGTTTAAAGAAAATCGTTGGAGCCGTTTCCAACAAAGTTGCGAAATTGAAAAAAAGAGATGATAAAGTCGCACATTTGGTTAATGAAAGCTTGGTGTCATCAGATACGGTGATAGTAAACGGAATATCAAATTTCAGCTTACGGCTATTTATTTGTTTGTTTTTGTTTTTGAGCTATTTTGTTTACTCCCTTTCAGACAGACCACTCACTTAAATTTTTTTTTTTTTTCGTACTCCAGGGGACCTCAAAACGTCCATTTCTAGTGAAATCTCAATTTCCAAAATTTGATCCGTTCGCAATACTAGGTGTGACAGAATGTAATATTTGATACTATTATATTTAAAACTGCACATAGATTTTATAAAAACTCTATTACTTATTAATTTTTTTTTATCTATAAATAACAGGTTGGATCTTTTGAGCGAAGAACGTTACATAAGAGCAAAATTTCGAGAAAAGAGACTAAATTTTTACAATAGCTTCTCTTATGCTAAAAAATTTTGCGAAGAGCCTATCAGGTAATTGACCACTAAGTATATGTATTCAGTTCAATAAAAAAAGTTCACTGAAAGTGCAAAATGAACGTAGAAAATTATATTGCAAGCAGAGTTGTTGTGTTACCAAAAAAAAAAAAAAAAAGCATCTATATCCTAAGCTGGCTACACACGTAACTGCATAATTCAACGGTATACATGCGCATTCGGCTATTACAGGCATACTTGATCGTTTGTATGAAAAACTTGTACAAGTCAGAAAATGTTTAAACTTTCATACTGCATACTTGGGCGCGCCATCTTGTTCATGTTTAACTGAACGTATGTAGCAGACTTGTGCAACTTCTGTGTCAGTCTCGTGCACGCCAGAGCAAGCGTTTGTTTTACTTTTCGAGTCCATATAAAGGCGATATTATTTTATCATTATGTCGGTTGATTTTAGGAAGGGTCACAGAGAAATTATGGAGGAATTATTCACATTTATGAAAGTGAACACTATTAATTTATTCACACTTAATAAATTAATGTGTGAATAGCTTTTTCGTTTCTTCAGCCATTCTTTACAACACAAAGAACGATCTTTTCGTTGATTTTTTTCTTTGGTAAATTAAAACAAGAACAGCTAAAGCGAGCGCGTCGCCTTCGTCCATCGTCGCCATTTTTCAAGCATCTGCTAACACTCTTCAAGTATACATGAGTCGTGTGGATCACATGTATACTTGCGCAAAAGACCTGTGCATGTATACCGTTCAAGTATGGAGTTACGTGTGTAGCCACCTTTACTATTTCCACACAACTTCTCCTTCAAAGCGAATCATAGATTAAAGGTAGCTACACACGTAACTGCATACTTGAACGGTATACATGCACAGGTCTTTTGCGCAAGTATACATGTGATCCACACGGCTATGTATACTTGAAGAGTGTTAGCAATGCTTGAAAGATGGCGACGATGGACGAAGATGACGCGCTCGCTTTAGCTACTCTTGTTTTAATTTACAAAAGAAAAAGTCAACGAAAAGATCGTTCTTTGTGGTGTAAAGAATGGCTGAAGAAACGAAAAAGCTATGCACACATTAATTTATTAAGTGTGAATAAATTAATAGTGTTCACTTTCATAAATGTGAATAAATTCTTCCATAATTTCTCTGTGACCCTTCCTAAAATCAACCGACATAATGATAAAATAATATCGCCTTTATATGGACTCGAAAAGTAAAACAAACGCTTGCTCTGGCGTGCACGAGACTGACACAAAGGTTGCACAAGTCTGCTACACACGTTCAGTTAAACATGAACAAGATGGCGCGCACAAGTATGCAGTATGAAAGTTTAAACATTTTCTGACTTGTGCAAGTTTTTCATACAAACGATCAAGTATGCCTGTACAAGCCGACTGTGCATATATACCAAGTTCAAGTATGCAGTTACGTGTGTAGCCAGCTTAAGGAATATTACATAAAGGAAAACAATACATCTCTTAAAGAATTTATATCATTAACTAAATACTTCGTGCCTTTATTGTTTTCCTTATGTCTAAACACCAACTTCCTATTGAGTTTCCTTGCTAATAATCTGTGATCCTCCAAGAACCTGCAATTTTACTTTGCAATATTTATTTAAAATTCAGATGATTTTTATTATTATTATTATTATTATTATTATTATTATTTTAATAATTTGTCAGTGACAGATACAATACAAGTGAATTTTAACGCTTGTAATTTACAATAAATATAAAATAAAATATTTAAATTTTGACAAAATTTTTATAGATAAAAATACCAGGTCCGGTAGAGAAACCTCTCGTTTTTGAAGTGTTTTAACTTTCGGTGTAAGGAAGTAAGAGGGAGACGTGGCAGGCAAGGGTCAACTCATAATATAGTGCAGTTTGAGTTACTATAAGCTATAGAACATAGAGCAGGTAAGGGAATAGCTCAGTGGTTAGGGCACTGGACTCCCAAGCGTAGGTCCCAGGTTCGAGTCCAGCTGTGCTGCCTTTGGATTTTCTGTTCCTAGGACTTCTACAGCTCACTGTCTGGTAATGAACAGTGTTGTTTATAACAAGAGAACACTGTCCGGAGGCCGGTAGCGCACTGAGAAGGCTCCGGGCATCAATGACCATAGATGTTACCGCGTCTTAAAAAAAAAAAACAGAGCACCGATTATTTGTCATTAAAACAATCTTTAATAAGGACTCTAATTTATCTGGTATTTCTTAGCTTCTTTATAGCGGCCCATGGCCTACTCAACAGTTGTCTGCGACTCTGTCCATCCACTATTCTTGGGAAGATCTCTAGGCCGCACACTGCCTTTCATATATTCTTTTTGCGGTCCTCCAGTTCTTCATCCTTTGACGGTTCCCGAACCACTTAAGTTGCTGCACTCTTATTATATTAGGGTATATTAATATCCTAGTATGCCTCCTACAATTCCCTTTTCTTCCTTCGTCTATATGTACTATTCTGCACATCTTAGTACCATACATAACTTAAAATCGGCCCAGCTGATTTTCTGACGATTTCTTAAGCGTCTAGGTTTCTGACGCGTAAGTGACGACTTACTTAGCGTAGTGACGATCTTATTAGGGTTTTTAAAATTCTAATTTGGTGCAGCGGCTCAGGAGACGGCCCTTTAGAATTCTGGCAAGAGCAAAATATGTTCTATTCCCTGCCAGAACCCTCTTTTGAACCTCTTCTTCCTCATATACAACATTTTCATTTATACTGGAACCGAGGTATAGCTGTTTACCGCTTCGAAATTGTAGATAGCAATTTCATTGTGGTGGCCATGATGTACTTCAGGTTTTCTTCTCAGCACGAGAATCAGTGTTTATTTTGTTAATATGAAGGCAGCCCTATTCTCCGGCACACAGGGATCATTGCCTATGATGGCAATATCATTTGCGTAGGCAAGAATTTGTGACAGATAATTTTGACAGAGCGATCTTTTTTAATGTTTTATTTATTATCAACTCAACTTTCGGCCTGTAAGTGGCAATCATCAGAAGCTACACAAAACATACATTACCAAACAATCAGAAAATGTTTACATATACAGCATTACTAATCAATACCTGTTTTTTGAGTTTAGAATTGGGATTAGCTTTTTTTTAAAAAAAAAAATGAGGCGCGTCAATATCTATGGTCATTGGCGCCCGGAGCCTTCTCAGTGCACTGCCGGTTTCCGGACAGTGTACGCTCGTTACAGACACCACTGTCCATTACCGGTCAGTATGTCCTCAACAAACAAGTATGTACTGTACTAATAATGATGTACAGTGCAGTCTCGATTATACGTCACGTTCGGGACCAGACGGTTGTCGGATAAGAGAATAGACGGTTAACAGAAAACAAGGTTGGAGAATTTTATATTTTATTAGTTTTTTAAAAACATTCCACTCTGCTTTTTATACGGGGTTGTGATCGTCACGGAAACCGAGCCAGCATTAAAAAGTTTTTTTTTGTATTTTTTTAATTTAATTTTTGTTTTTTTGTTGTTTTTTTTATTTGTTGCATGTTTTTTCTAATCTTTGATTTTATTCTTGTGAGGGTTTGAAGAAACTCATCATTGTTGACTGTTTTTTACAATTCCTCACTTTCTTGGCTGCAAGAACTTGCAGTTTCCTTAAAAGTAAATTTGATATACTATCGCACTCTTCTTGGTGTTCGTACCATTCAATAAATTTGGAAATCGAAATTTCGGCTTCGGTGTTAGTAATTTTTGAAATTTGAATTTCATCTTCTTCATTGTCGCTATTATTTTCATCAGTTGGATGCAAATTTGCAATTATTTCGTCATCACTCAAAATAGATTTTGGAAAATCCAGAAATTATATTGCGCCCGCGCCGTGTACAATAA
The DNA here is from genome assembly GCA_011037195.1 of Triatoma infestans. Lineage (NCBI taxonomy): Eukaryota > Metazoa > Arthropoda > Insecta > Hemiptera > Reduviidae > Triatoma > Triatoma infestans. The sequence goes on from JAAEAF010008052.1 coordinate 7,612, forward strand.
AGAGTACATAGTATGTACATAATGTGTGGGCACAAACACCGTGACGGATAATTGGAGGTGACGGATAAAAGAGTGGCGGATAATCGAGACTGTACTGTATATGTAAAATATGTGGTCAAGATTTTCTGATTGTTTAGCAATGTATGTATTATTAACTCCTGTGGTGGCCACTGTAGTTGCCGGATGTTTTAGATATAAATAAATAAAATATTTAAAAAAAGAGGCTTGGTTGCTTTGATCAAATTTTTATACCTAAGCTATAAGGATAAGTCTCTCTTCAGACCCAAAGAATAATTTTACAGTCTTTCGGTTGACCCTATTCGTGATTTCTTTCTACTAGCATATTTTTTAAAACAATGACCATGTCGCGAGAAAAATCTAGCCACAGCATATAATCTTGGTCTATGGAAAAATGTCAACAATTAAATGAATAAAAAAATAATGTGAACTGAATCTGGATGACGTACAAATTTACGCTCCATGGCGATTGAAATGACACTATATGTCGAGTTGACCCACATATGTCTTAGCCATAAGTCGACCACCATCAAATATACCAAAATTAAAGCACTAAGTACTTCAGGATTTTCTACCGGAACTATGTATGAACAAGTTGCAATAAATGATTATTAATCTGGAATTATATTTCAGATTATATGAATATCTACCTGATGAATTATTACCATCTAGTACTCCAGAGCCTTTAACGAATGTTGAACAAATCCAATATTTCAACAGAAAAGTAGATTTTATTCGTAAGTTAATTATGTAATGTGTATAAGAAAATTTTGATTAAAGTTTAACCGGATTTATTATTTCTTGCAATAAAGTTTTTCTAACGATTCTTTTCCTTCCTTGCAAAAGTGTTTTCACCGGAAATAATGTTTTGAGCTATCCGACTCAGGAAAAAATGTTTACAGCGAGTGGCCTGTATATGTGTCTGTTTGAACAAAATATCTTCTTGTATACTATGTAGATACATAAATACGTATCACTTTCTGGTATTTTATCCATTTTTATCCGTCATATTCCTTTTATTCCTGACCTGGGAATGGATTTTAACCTATCGTCAGAGCAAATTCGTGTAGAGAGTTTACTTCAACGCAATGTTTGTGTTATACTCACACTTGTTGGTTTGTTGATTGTATTTATGCATACACATACACTCAACTAACCAACGAGTGTATATGTAACACAAAACATTGTGTCGAAATGAACTCGCTACACGAACTTGGTGAATTTGCTCTGACAATGGATGAAAATCCGAAACCGGTCAGGAATAAACGGAATATACATGCCATAACTACGACGGATAAAACACCAGATGTTAACCAGCAATGCGGACCCATCCACATATTCAACCTTGTGACGTAAAGTCAGAAATGGCCAATACACTCCTATGAACTCGCATTTAATGCAAAGAAATAATGACCGAATAAAGCGTCTTTGTAACAAAATGTAAAATGTCATTTTTATTTATTTAAAACATATTATATAACAAAGTTGATGACGTAAAGTCAAAAATGGCCAATAGTTAATGTGCTAGTTGTGCAGTGAGAAAGTGAGTAGTGGGGAGAGAGTTCCTTAGGCCAATGAGTGGTGGGGGGAGAAAGTGTGCACTGGAGTGCTGAAGTGGGGCCAATCTGCTCTGGAGGGGCGAGAAGATACAGAGCGATATAGTACTACCGACCGCAACTATATAAGCTGAGCCCGCTAAGAGGACAACTTTGGAGTGCACTCCGCGAAAAGACGAGAAAAGGAACGATTCAGGCTCAGGGTCCGCCATCATCTGCCTGCCCGCTAGGAAGTACCACTGCAAATCGGGAAGAGGCTCGAAATGTACTGTGTGTGGTGGAAGTTGGGTCACCCTGTTCTCTCCCCTTTTAACAAACCCAAAAAAGGAAACTGTTTTAAAACAGAGAACAATAACTAATAGAGACGCTAGATATTCCTAATTTTTGTAAATTCCTAATTGTAAATAACATTAGAGATAAGCTAGGTTAAGTTAGATATTAAGTTAGGCTAAGTAAGAAGGAATCGTTTTTTTTTTTTTTGTGTTATGTATATATATATTTTTTTTTCATTTGTTTCATTTGAATTGTACGAGGTATATAGTAGCACAGGTAGCGTTGTTTATGTTTGGGGCAGAAGTACCCCTAATTTTGAGTTCAAGTTAGAGGTATGTAATAAACGTCATTCGCAGTCTGACCGCTCTCTTTATTTTATTTTTTATTTCAAAACCACCTGATTGCCCCACCTCCCTCTTCCCAATGTTATTAACGTTACAATTGTGGCGCCCGAACAGGGACTTGACATTGCTCTCAATCACTTGTTTATAACAAAAAAGAAAAAATTACTTTTGTTAAAAAAAAAAATTCTGGCTCTGTAGCAGGAGGCCTTCTTGCACTAAATCCAGCTTCATCAAGACTTCTCCTAACCGTCCGCAAGCTGACATCTACATTTCTCACCTGGCGTAAACGATACCTGACTTCTACTGCTTGAAATGACGATCCCATAAAACCTTAGTAACAATATAATAGTTTTATCTGTGGGTAATTTACACGTTCTCTGACCAACCCCAGGTGTTCTTGAGTCTCGTGATATCAGCGTAAAATTCTGTGGACGACTGTTATTCTTGGAATATTTAGACTCCTTGATACGTAGGCCTTGGCTCTTACCATCTCGTTCAATAACGCTACAACAGCTGCAGCTTCCGTTGCACTTGAAACCATTTTTCAACAGTCAAATGTTCACTGAATAAAAGTAATAATAAACTGACTAAATAAACACTGAAATTTGTTTGGTGTATTGTTGAGTTTGTTGTATATTTGTAGTAGCACGAGCGGTTTTGTAAAAAGGCTTGTAAGTATGTTTAAGATAAAGATAGATTATTAAGAAATAACTAAGAGATCACACTGTTTTTAAAATAGATATATTCTCTAAGAGAAATTAAGTTACTTTAAAATATCACAATAATAAGCTTATAAGTATAATGAAATTAACTGGAATAAACTCTTATGTTATAACTTAAAACTGGTACAGTTCTGATGTGTTCGCCTTGGTGTCTGCAACAAATATGGCTTGAAAAGAATATCTTCTCTTTGTTTGTTCAATTCCTTCCCTGTGAGGAAAAGGGGGTAGTACAATGCTATCAAGGTTAATCAACTTTTCCAATAACTGTACTCTTCTACCTGAAATGTCCTTTTGCAAAGGAATTGTCACATATTCTTGATATTTTTTATTTTTTTCAAATTAAATGTATTTTTATGTTTCTTGCTTCTATCACAATATCATATTATAAAACAAATTAATACACATCTTTAGAATTAACTTTGATCCCTCTTTTTACAAAATGCAGACTGTAAAACATAGCCGAAGTTTTTTGTGTACGATTTTATTATTATTATTACATCAAATTCCGTCCTATATTTAATATTAGAATAAAGTAAAATTATTAACAATTGAGTGTTTTAATACAAATTACAAAAAAAGGAGGATTTGGCCATTTTGATTGCCTCTCAATCTGTATAGATAAGTAAACGAAGTTTAATGAAGTCATTGTAATCATTTTCGAGAAAAATAGAAGAAAAAAAAAACATTCAGTAATGTCGCACCTATGGTTGATAAATTTTTATTAAAACCTTGTAGTCAGATGAAGTTGTGGTAACAAAATGGAATGTTAAGTTTGATTGCCGGTATTTGAGTTATTTTCTTCACAGATATATACATACATACCATTTGCTAAAAATAATTTTTTTCGTATTCAGAGGAACCCAAAACATGTATTTCCGGTGAAAACTCAATAAGAGAATGTAAAAAATAAATTACTTGATTTAATTTTTTTTTTGGTTCTAGTAAAAAATCAGCCATGTCAACCTTTGTCCAGTCAGGAAATTGGTCAAGCTATAATCTGCGAAATAGTTGCACTTGAAGAAAATATTAGGGGTAATTGCTACTGGTGAGTATTTTTTTTTATAAATAATAACTTCATTTATTGCATGATCCATACATTACAATCGGAAGCATTTAATATCTTTGGCAACAATAGCGCTTGATGGGCCAAGGGCTTCCCAGAGGCGATTTTTATTGAAGGTGTATGGGATTAGTCTGGCTTTCGCTACCTAGGTTTGCTACTAACTGTAGTTCTCCACGATGCTGGATTTTGCCTTTACGTGAATCGGAAGTAAGAATTTTTACACCAAAGGCGAGTGAGCAAGCCACTAGACCAGTGATGGCGAACCTTTTGAGCTCGGTGTGTCAAAATTTTGAAAAATAGAAACATAATTCTCGTGGCGTGTCACTCATCAAGTTTAATGCCATTTGTTTAATGCCATTTAAAATACAAAAGCCAAAATTATGAAACCAATAGTTTACATTTAGAGACTTGTCTTACATATTTCATTGACACTTAACATACAAAATCAAGTAATATATATATTAAATATAAATGAACAAAAACAGAAAAACAATATGAATTTATACAATTAGAAAATAAATATATATGAAAAATTAGTGACTTTTTTGGTGTGGTGGTTGGTTCCGCAGAGCTGGAAAGCATCAGAGACATTTTCCGGTAGCCTGCTTCATTTTGTGGTCATCGACCGGTTTCGGGCGTTCGCCCATCTTCAGGATGCGTTTTTCAGACAGTGGGACAACACAGACTTGTACAGAGCAAACTTGAGTGTGAAAACTAAGTTTGCTCTGTGCATGTCGGTGTTGTCACACTGTCTGAAAAACGCATCCTGAAGATGGGCGAACGCCCGAAACCGGTCGATGACTACAAAATGAAGCAGGCTACCGCGGAAAATGTCTCTGATGACTTTTTTGGTGCTGAAGTTTGTCTGCTAAATCTTCTATTTCGGGTTTATACTTGGTACATTTCAAGGCCAAACAAGCGCCACTGACTTCATCTGTTCACCGATTCCGTTTGTTTGTCTTAATATTATTTAATGCTGAGAACAATGTCTCACAAAAATATGTGGATGAAAAAATTGTTAGCAAAACAACTAAAGGAGATCTCGAGGAGCGGTCAATAAAATGTACACTTTTTTTTAAATTTTTTCCAACGTTTCGACAAATTTATTGTCTTTTTCAGGGATAAAATTAAAAAAAAATGTTAATCGGTATTTATAATTTCCATGAAACAAACTAAACACAAAATATGTAGTAAACAGAGAGAGTTGCTAACTATATGAGCTACATTATCAGAAAAAAAAGATTTTTTTGAATTATGAAATTTTTTATCTTTGAAGATGCGTGTCACCAAAAATGAGCTCGCGTGTCAGCACTGACACGCGTGTCATAGGTTCGCCATCACTGCACTAGACCAAAGCCTGTGGGCATTTGATACACAATGCGATAATTTCCAAAAAAGAATATTGAACAATTAGTCAAAAGATCAACTACTGTTATAACTATTAACCTAGTTATTCACGATCAAGTCGAAATCAAGACTATTTATATATTTCTAGGACACTTGTCTAGAACAGTTTGTGTGTGATTCTAAATCTCCACCTCCAAAAAGAAGTCTTTCATAAGCAGACCTTTCCCCCTAGCCGACCACTGTTGGTCCCAGCCAACAGCACTCAAATAGTGTTCTGGAATAGAAGTTTTCGTAAGCAGATCATTGTTCCAAATGACTACTGTTGCTCCCAGCCACACAGCGCCCAAAGGAGAGTATTCATTCGTAAGCACACCTTTCTTCCTAGCCGACCACTGTTGCTCTCAGCAACTAACAACGTACATGTACGCAGGTGGACTGGCAGCATAGGATGGATGAATGAATCATCTCAGCTGCCTGTTCAGTCAACATATCCGCTTTTTAATCACCTGTTTCTCAAGAGTTGGTCTTAACTTTATTAAAATATAGTTGTAACGAATTTAAGTCAGCCAAAACAGAAACTATTCTAAAGAAAAATAATTGAACAAAAGACAATGCTGGTTTTATTGATTACTGATAATCAACTCAATAAGAAAAAAAAATCTGGTGTGAAACACTCACACAACTTTCTCTTACTCCTGTTCTCAAAATTATAATTGACAAATGTTATAGTTTGTGTACCAAATATAACGAAATTCGTCGAAAACTGAAAAAGCTGTTCAGTATAAGCGCACTTCCGGCTTACAATTTTCTTAAAACTTGGAATTTTGGCCATCTGTTTATTTCTAATTAATTTTGTTTGGATGATAGAATTGTATAATCAACTATGATACCACTTTAGGGGAAGCTGCAACCCCACCCCTCCCCTAAAACTGCCCTTACATGAATTTTTCCAGAGAAATGTCTTAAATAAAAGATGTAGATCTTTGCATTTTTATTTTGTATACGAAGTTTCAAGAAAATCGTCGGAGCCATTTTTGAGAAAATCGCGAAAAAATGAAAAAATCATTTAGTAAAGTGTCAAAACAAACGCACTTCCGGTTATCTGATTTTTTTCAAACTCGGAATTTCAACACCATATTTAATTCTGATTAACATTATTTAGATGATAGAATTGTCTAAGAAACTGAAATAGCAGTTAAGATGAAAACCTAACTCCACCACTCCCCCGGAAGTGCCCTAAATGAATTTTTCGGGAAATGTTTCAAATAAAAGTTGTACATCTTTGATGTGTAGTTGATATACCAAGTTTAAAGAAAATCTTCGGAGCCATTTTTGGAGAAAAACGCAAAAAATAAAAAAATAAAAAACAAGTAGAGTGGTACTTCGGTTGAGGAATATTGACACATAACGCACCGTCGATCCCATGGTGATACCTAAATCGTAATATCAAGTTTGAACTTACTACGATTTTTCGTTTTTGAGCTATGCTGTTCACATACATACAGACATACATACACACCCACACACCACACACACACACACACACACACACACCATTTGCTAAAAACCACTTTTTTGGACTCAGGGGACCTCAAAATGGATATTTCCGGTGAAAACTCAATATCGAAAATTTGTCACGATTACAATACTTCCTCTTACTAGGAGTAAGAGAAAGTAAAAAAAAGGAAATAGGATAATTTGAATTAAGTATTTATTAAGTTCTTTTTAATCTGTGTACATAAATATAGTTTGATAATAATAAATAACAAATTGAGTGTGAGGGGGGCCCAACAATTTTTAGAAATAAGAAGACGACACTAGCGCACCAGTGGAGAGAAGAAGCAACGGCGAAAATTTTGAATTTAAAAAAAAAAAATGAGAGCAGTGTAGAATAAGTGTCTGAGGAGAAGGCATTCCTTTGTGGTTTTATGAAATATTTTTTTTTATTCTGTGCTAATTTGAACTTCCGGAAAATTGAGAAGATGAGAAGTAATAACCGAAAGGGGATTTAAAGACGGAATCTATTAGCCTTCCCAAAAGAGACTGACAAGAAGCACGTATTTGCAGGTACGATCGTACTATTAAGATAAAGTGAGTGGTCTATAAATAAATGTTCTGTACAGAAAATTCATAAGGACTTTATTCACACATACCCATTACTGTTTTTTTTTTGTTGAACTTCATTGATTTTACCGAACAAAGGCCATTAAAACTTCTACAATATTAAGTGCACAATAACCTATCCTACCAGAAACATTCAGTAGTTAAATACCAGTGAAATTAACATTTCTTAGTATTAAACAATATTTTCAGGGGTGAGATGGACACGGTAGCACATTTCTCTTATTTTCCTGCCCAATGTTTATTAGTCAAAGAAATAAATATCTGAGGAACTATCTTGCTTTGGTTAATACATTGGAGGATCTTTTGCATATTAATGATGTCAGTAAAATAAATAATATTTATGCATTTTTTATAAGTAGCTTAAAAGTAAGAACGTTATTAATTTAAGCAGCATCGATTAATAAGTCTATTTTCTTTATTTTTGTAGCTGACACTTTTGTTTTCTTTGTGTTATAAACGTATTATAATGTACCAACTCCTTATTGTACGAAATGTTCATCATTTTAAACAATAAAGATGATTTGATTTGTATTAAACAATATTTATTAGAGAATCCAGATTTGAGTTACTGTTAAGAAATTAATGTCGAAAGAAAATTGTTTTGCCATTTTTTTGTTTATGTTTGTAATATTACCAAATTCTATGGTATTGATGTATTCCTAAATAAATAAGATTAGTTAATTTTTTTTTTTTATTGTAGATTGATTTTGTTTTTCTTTCGCCTTCGTGTTTTTTTTTTTTTTGTTAACTGAGAATTAAAAATCTTTTTATTTATTTAAATTTGTCTTTCAAGAAAACAGGTTATTTGGTGAGACAGAGGCAGGCGCTGAACTACAGTAGGCTGTTGATTCAAATAAAACCAGCATTGTCCAATTTGAGTCAGTTGTGTACAGGTAACGTGTTGGCCTCACGCCGCTAGCATCGCAGGTTCAAATCCAGGTCCTTGTTGTGCTGTACCCAAACAAATTTTTTTTTTTTCTTTCCTTCATCCTTATACTTTTTATTATTATTATTATTATTAATCTCCTTTTTACTTTCTCTTACTCCTAGTAAGAGGAAGTATTGTGAATCGTGTCAAATTTGTCGATATCGATTTTCCACCGGTCAATATCCCTTTTGGAGGTCCCTGAGTCCAAAAAAAGTGGTTTTGTTTAATTAGCGGAATGGTCTGTATTGTGTGTGGGTGGTGTGGGTGTGTGGTGTGGTGTGTCGTCCTTGTGTGTGTATGTATACGAACAGCATAGCTCAAAAACGAAAAATCGTAGAAAGTTCAAACTTGATATTTACTTAGGTATCACCATGGTATTGACGGTGTGCGTTATGTGTCCATATTCCCCCCCTCAAACCGGAAGTACCACTTTACTAGTTGTTTTTTTTACGTTTTGCAATTTTCTCAAAAATGGCTCCGAAGATTTTCTTTAAACTTACTATATCAACTACACATACAAATAGCTACAACTTTTATTTGAAACATTTCTCCAGGAAAATTCATTTAAGGGCACTTCTGGGGGAGGGGTGGGGTAGGTTTTCATCTTACTGCTGTTTCAGTATATTAGACAATTCTGTCATCTAAATAATGTTAATTAGAATTAAATATGTTGTTGAAATTTCCGAGTTAGAAACAAAATAGATACCCGGACGTGCGTTTTTTTTACTGAAATAGATGTTCAGTTTGCCTGGGTATTTTTTCTCGAAAAATGGCTTCCACGAGTTTCTTTAAACCAGAACCAGCGTTGTTACTATACATATAAAGAGCTACAACTTTTTAATTTGAACTTTTTCCCCCTGGTAAAATTCATTTAAGGGCACTTTTAGGGTAGGGGTGGGGTTATATTTTTCTGTAAAGTATTCTCATAGTTGATTATACAATTCTATCATCCAAACAAAATTAATTAGAAATAAATAGATGGGCAAAATTCTGAGTTTCAAGGAAATAGTAAACCGGAAGGGCGCTTTTACAGATTTTTCAGTTTTCGACGGTTCCATTAAATTTGGTACACTAACTATAAAATTTGTCAAGTATAATTTTGAGTACTGTGGAGTAAGAGAAAAAGTTGTGTGAGTGTTTCACACCAGATTTTTTTTTTTTTTTGTTCTTCTATTCTTTTTCTTCTGTGGGTTTCGTCGTTTACCCCTTTCTTTTACTAAAAACGCCGTGGCGCTCAACTTTTATCTCTCTACGACAGACCCCCCCCCCTTCTCCACTGAGAAAGCTGACACCTATTCTGTGCCCCGGAAGTTAAGGGGCGTAACATAGTAATAGCGTCGTACAAGTTGAACCAGAATTTTATTAATCCTTTCTACAAGTGGTCTGTGATGGCAGTTATTAATAATGGAATCTGTTGAAACCTGGCTATCTGTTTGATCTTTGATAGAGGTGCAGATTTTAATATATTTATAAGATCTCTCTACTTTTCACTATTATGTCCCACCAAGATGTCTTTAGAATATAATACGCTGTAGCCATCTATTCAGGACAATACTTCCCTGCAGCCATCACATTTCCCTTTATATAAATGACGAACGCAGAACCCAGTTTATTAAAATTTTCTATTTTCAGGAGTATAAATTATAAAACTGTGTTAGTATTTAAGAAACGATTATTTACACAAATATTAGACATTAGTCAAGGATGTGCGTATGTGTGTTGTGTGTGTTTGTGTGTGTCTGCATGTCTGTCTCTTGTAAATTAAAAAATCGTACTTCAGTCAATCAAATAATAATCCATTATAAATTAATACTTAATTTTGTAGTTTTGAACAATTAAAAATTTATTTATAACACAGGTACGGTGGTTGGGTGCTGGATGATGTTATTTTAGATCCAGTTGTATGGTTGACACTGCAAGATCATGGGTTATTACCCTATAATGTAATCTATATGCGAGATCCAAGTTTACGGTACAATCGCAATATATATTTACAAGAATTTTATTCGAATAAAGAGGATAGAAATGCGGAAATATGTAAGTATTATTTGCCTACATTTTCAGTGACGTTTCTCTATAGTAGTTAAATAATTATTTACTGTTCTACAAGATATTTTTTTCTGGGGTACTGATGTTTGATCCTAAATGGCTTTTTCGTTGTAAAACAGAATCTGTAATTTAAATTGCTCTATCAGGCACAGATTTTGAGATATTTAGTATTTTATGGTAAAATTCAGGTAAAAATTACCCTAATTAAAATACAATTATGTAGGATAATATCTACCCGGTAATTTCTACCAAATTAGTAACCAAGGGCAAAAATATACCTAAAACTATATTTTCGGGATTATTATAATCCTCAAAACACAATAGGACAGACAAAGGAGAGGGATCTACCAATAATAGCACGACTTTTGAGAGAATATGCCAGAAACAGAAGCAGAATCACCTTTGGGCACTTCTGCGGGGGGAAATCACTCAAAGGATGAAGAGCCCTTGTCTGCATCAGACCCAACATATGAGCCTCCTAAACACGTAGTACCGCATCTCTTGTCTTAGGGTGAATTGAATGACTTAGTCAGAGATTTAGGTCTAAGTAAGAGTAAGGCAGAGCTTCTGGATTCACGTTTGCAAGAATGGAATCTTTTACAGCCAAGCACACGTGTAACAGTTTGTAGAGACAGAGAGCTTGATTTTGTCAATTTTTTTGAGAAAGATGACATCATGACCTTTTGTAAGGACATCGAAGGCCTAATGACAGCCCTGGATAGACCATATAAAGCTTCTGATTGGCGCCTATTCATAGATGCATCTAAAACAAGCTTAAAAGCTGTTTTACTTCATAACGGTAACTTAATGTCTTCGGTTCCCGTTGGTTATGCAAGTTTGACGAAAGAATCATATGGTGTGCTTCAACATGTATTAACAGAAATTAAATACCAAGATCACAAATGGAAAATTTGCGGAGACTTTAAAATAATCGAAATGATACTAGGCATGCAAGGAGGATATACGAAGTACTGTTGTTTTTTATGTGAGTGGGATAGTCGTGCTCGAAAAGAACATTTTGTAAGAACAGTATGGCCAACCAGAAAATTAACCGTTGGAGAGAAAAATATGACGAATGAAACTCTTGTTGCCCTTAAAGATGTAATTTTACCACCGCTTCACATTAAATTGGGTTTAATGAAGCAATTTGTGAAAGCAATGGATAGAAATGGCCAAGGATTTGCTTACCTCACTACCAAGTTCCCCCGCCTGTCTGATGCAAAAATTAAAGAGGGTGTATTTGTGGGACAACAAATAAGGTATCTGATGAAAGACGATACTTTCGACACACTTTTGTCTAGAAAAGAAAAGCGTTCCTGGATTGCGTTCAAGAAAGTATGTAAGCAGTTTTTGGGAAGACATCGTTCTGAAGACTATAAAGATGTAGTTAAGGAAATGTTAAATGCATATAAAGATATGGGATGTAATATGTCTTTGAGTGCATTTCATGCATTCCCATTTAGACTACTTTCCAGATGATTGCAGCAAAGTATCAGATGAGCATGGAGAACGCTTTCATCAAGAGATAGCGGCAATGGAAAAAAGGTATGAGGGAAAATGGCAACCGTCAATGCTTGCAGACTACTGCTGGAATCTTAAAAGAGACTGCGAGGATAAATACAAAAGAAAAAAATAAATTTTTGTGAAATTATGTTTTTCGATCTTTGTACATATTCTAGTATTAAAAAAATATATTTTGTAAAAACTTTTTAGTTTTCATGTTAAACATACAGCAGTTAAAAACATACTGTAAAATGCAATAAAACATGCAATAAAATGTGTATTATTCTCACGCGGGGGGATCTAAGGAGAAAAGGTGTTAGGGGACCCAAATATTTTTTTTAATCTTTTTTTAAATATATTTTCGTAATATATAATAGCTGGCATCAATTAATCCACGTATAGTTGGTCCTGCCTTCAAAAATCTTTCATTCCACTGGCGTATTTTGTAAAATAATGGATCAAACAAAAAATCAAATTACTCAAAAACGGTGCCTGATAGAGAAATTCTGAAAGTAAATCTGAATTTAGGAGACAAAAATCATTGATAATCAAGTGCCAGATAGTCAGAAAAAAAAAAAAGTTTTTTTTTGTAGAACAGTGATCTACTATTATTCCAGAAAAATCAGTGACCAAAGTTATACTTTTAATCTCTAGAGAGATAATTTGTGATACTTTTAATCTCTAGAGATTAATGGTATCACAGTGTTGCCATCTTGCAATTAAAAAATTTTAAGATTGGGATGGTATTGCTAAAAATAATAATTTTAAAGTAGAAATGCTCTCGTGAAAGAACGATCTTTTCTCTGTACAATAAACTGTTTTTTCCTACCAAGAACATATCTCATTGTACATGTTTTTTTAAAAAAAAAAATGTTTCATTATATTTCATTGTTTTTAGATGATGTCTTACGTTATTATAAAGAAGGCCGGACATACTTTAGAGGCGCCGAAGCAGAACTTTACGGAGAAGGTGGTGAAATGACGCGATCTGAAGAAGACACACTAGGCAAAGAAAGTGTTATGAGAGGAGATGAAGGTGAGGCTGGACCAATTGACATCGAGGAGGTACCAGGTGAAGGAGAAGAGGAAGATGAATCGGACGAATCAGATGAAGATGAAGTAAAACGGAATGTACGAAGAGAATTCCTAGAAGATTATCTACAAGGTGAGCATACATTCGTTAAATATTTTGATTTTAAATAAATTTTCTTTCAGATTCAGTTTTGCTTAGGAGTCGTCCAGGATCTGCGGCCTTAACCCTCTTATTATCAGTATCCTCTTATTATCATTTATGTACGGTAAGTTTAATTCAGCTCTGAACCTGAAGGAGATCTGTCAAGATTCGCCTCCAATATTATTCCATTGTAACCTTCAAACCTGAACATACTAGTGGGATGTTCGCCTTTATAATCTGCCCGACCAATACTGTCTCATCTTCCTTCATATCTCATGTAAGACACTTAGGTCTCCGGGTTGAGAACGCGTTCAGTGGTTTGTTGTAAACCTACGTTTTGCCCATATTACTATAGGCTTCTTCAGGGTAGTTTTGCCTCTAAAGCTGAAACAGTACTGAGAAGAAATAGAGTGAGTAGTGAAGAGCAGTGAGTGGAGGAATGGGTTTAGCTTCCCCCTCCCTTCTGTAGACGGCTGTTGGTAGTATGCGGGGTTTAATTTTCTCTCACTTGCGTATGATTGGCTGCTGGGTGACGAGATCTTAGTCTTCCCTCCCATTGTCTGTTGCTAAAGCTGCAGCGTCTGATCCTGCGCGTTTGTTCAACGTAGTGATCAAACCTTTCTTTTGTGCAGGATGGTGGTGTGAGCTCTCATTCAAGTACCGTTTAGTATGGATTTTCTTCCGGTATACTGTATGTCCCAGTGTTCCATCTTTTTTTCTATGGACAAGTACATCCAAGAACGGAAGCTTTCCATTCTCATTCATCTTCTGTAAAGCTTTCAGGCTTTACCGAAGTTCATCCATCTCAAGTGCGAATTAGTTTTCTTTTAAGCGCTTAATAAGGCTTCAAGCTTCCTCCGGCATAAATGAGATTATTCTTAATCATTACAATCTTCACAATAGCGCTTTCGCCTATAGTGCGAAATTCAGGTTCGATTCCAGTGAGGGGAGAGTGGTGTTGACCCAGCAGTGGGAAGCTTTTTCTGGGAACCAAACGGCGAGAGAACCGTCCCTCAATATAAATCGCCGTCTGATAAGCTTGGAACTTCACGGACTGTTGCGCCATAGGTTTATTCAAGTATTTATTTAGTGTTGTAGCGACGCCTCACCCGCTAAGAGTAAATGTTATGTTATTTAGCGTGCAATGGCCACAGCTTTTTCCTGCAATTCCCAAATATCATCCATAGCAACTTAGCTCAGGAATCTCACTTACCTATTGAGAAAGCCGACATTCTGGCAATAATGCAGAACATCCCCCTTATAGAGCCAGAACCCTTCTGTGAAATAAGACAAGCCATTCCGGCTAGAGCACAGAAACGAGGAGGGAGTCAAGACACCAGGAGAATTTTCCCAGCTGCGTTAGTTATTTTTATCTGAGCATTAACGACCGGAAAATATCTGAGGCGTTCATTAGTCTGATAAAAATAGGCTAACGCTGACAGGGTTTCCTCACGGGGATATGTAGACTCAGGAAAGCACCTGAAGAAGCTAGACCAAGAAGGCGATAACATCTGCAAACTCTGTAGGTGGAATCTCCAATACGCTACCTAAAAGATTGCGACACTCACCTGAGATTCTCTGGTTACCCATCTATCCTCCTTAGAACTTTATAGATTCTGGGATATCTCAGAGAACTTAACTTGGAAGAGTGTTCTAGTTTGAGTAGTCACATCCTGGCTTGAGTTTGGGGCGTACAATAAAACCGTTTTGGTCGCTGAATACTATATCTCCAGCTCACTCCAGCCAAAAAACTAAGCTCGCACAACGTCTAATTAGTCCCTTTCTAGGTAGTCTTCTGATTGCATTACAGGTAGTCTTCTGATTGCATGACAGGTAGTCTTCTGATTGCATTACTGGGAACGGATTTAGTTCTATGTTTTGGGAACCGATTTGGGGTCCTAATGTTGATCATATTGATAAATAGTGTTAAATGAGTTATTAATAATAGTAGTCTTAAAATTTTTTTGTTAATGTTAAATGTTTGTTTAAGGTAACTTTTGTGTTGAACAATTTTATGATATCCCCTGCAATTATCTGTCATGGTATGACCAATCTGAACTGCAGAAATTGACTATAACATTCAGAAATCAACAAAGAGAGAAAGATGCAAAAGCAACAGGCAAAAAGAAGAAGAAGGGAACTTTAGATCCGGTATGCAATTTTATATATATAATAAAGAAAACGTGGTAGAGTTTATACCTGTATAGCTGTGGGTGGGTAACTTGTATGGCTGCTTTTTTGTCTCAACCAACAAAGCACATAGCGGCAGTTTAAATTAAAACCAGTTAGGTTCCGAGAAAACCCCTAAAAAACTGTTTGTGGAACAATATTTCAGATAAAAGTGATACGGTTTAATCTGTGCAGTTAACATTCCAACTTTAAATAGTAGCCGTTTTCGAAAAAATACTAATAAACTTAAAAAGGAATTCTGTAAAGGCGTACATAATTAAAAGGCATTAACCAATTTTTTCAAAGTTGGGATTCAAGCAATGCTTCTAAGTTATCTATCTTGTTTTTATATAGGTAGTAGGACCATACGTTATAATTGAAATGGTATTTAACAGGAAAGCTTAAAGATTCAAGCATTTATGAGTGTTTTTTTTTTTGAAGGGAAGCCAATGCACTGCGCTAGCCCCTTGGGTGCCGCAGGTTATTGCCCACAGCACCCGAACAGATGTCTTTTGAACATCCGTTCTACAAAACCTCCATCAGGTTAAGATCCCTGAGGAAACCCAATACCCTGACAGGCTCTAGAGAGGTTATATCCCCCTCCTCCACCTGGTAGCTACCCAGGTTTTTTAATCTTCTCTGAGTGGCAGCCTCGCAGTCTGTTAGGAGATGCAATGGAGTTTCCTCCAACTCCCCACAGAAACTGCATGAGCTGTCACTTTCCAAACCCAGTTTCACCACTGTCCTCTAAGTCGGCAATGCCCGTGAGGAAACCCGTAAGAACGCGGAGCTTGTTCTTACTCAAGCCGATGTAGGCCTCCGATCGACGTTGGTTATAATTTCCCAGGCAGATCTTGGCCTCCGCAAACCGGGAAGGGAGTACCAGAGTGGAGATCTCCTCGCCTCCTCCTCCTTCCTAAGTTCCTCCAACAGAAATGGTCGCTAACCCCACAAAAAGGTTCCGGCCCTAAAAGCGGGGTCGTAGCTCCTATCTTGGCCAAGGCGTCGGCCGCCATCTCATTCTCTTCAATGCCAACATGCCCCGGCACCCACCAAAGGGTAACTTTATTCCTCCTGCCTAGGGTATTGAGTTTACCTAGGCATTCCCAGACCATTTTAGAGCTGATAACTGATGCACTCAATGCTCTAATGGCGACTTGACTATCGGCAAGGATTACAATCTCCAGATTCCTATTTCCCCTATCGAGGTTAAATTGAACGCATCTTCCAATAGCGTATATCTCCGCTGGGAAACTGGAAGATGCTGGGAAACTTACCCATGGGTTCCGAGTGTTCGATCCTTGGACCAACCACACCCGGCTCCAGTCCCCTCGAGCGTCTTAGATCCATCAGTATAACATTTAAGGCATGTTCCTTAATACCCATCACAGCGGATCCTTCGCTTCACCCACTTTTGGTGCCCAGCTTCAGAGTGTATGAGCTTCGCGATATTACAAAATGTTAAAAAAAAATCTTTATGGTTCTCGATAAAATCACGAAAAACTGAAAAAGAAATCAGTAAAAATCATACTTTCGTTGATTGATTTTAATCGAAACTTCGTGTCAGACATTAAGGTCAGACCAAGTTTGGTATTTTTTGAAAGATTTTTACTTTTTAGAGATATTGAATTCATTCATGCACGCGCGCGCATACACACACACATATATATATAACATTCACTAAAAATATTTTTTTCTTACTCCAGGGACCTCAGAACATGTATTTCCGGTGAAAACTCACGTTCACGATATTAGTCACCAAAATTTGACACAATCGTAATACTTCCTCTTAAGCAGTATAATTAATATTATTATCTTCAATGGGTGCATGAAGGCGCGCTAAAAATGAATTTTAGCGAATGGCCTCTGGATGTATGTGTGTAGAGCTAATTCAAAAATGTAAAAAGAAAAATAACAGTAAGCTCAGATTTAAGATTCCGTTTGGTACAAAGTAAGTATACCAATTACATATAGATTTTATATAATTAAATACAATAATATTTTTTCATTTTAGAAACAGCTGTTCTCTTCAGAATGGCTACAAGATCCAGAGCTTGCGGTGCTAGATCAAGAATACTTAGATAGACAAATATATCTCATATCTGTAATGACAAATCTTGATCAAGACTGCATTATAGAAAGGGACGTGGCACATGAAGGGCCATATGTTCATGTACCATTTGTACTGGATCAAATTCGAGGTAAATAAAATCTGGTTTGAAACGCTCACATATTGTGGTGTTAATAATAGTATTATAAAATTGAAAAACTCTTGAGTTGTTGGGTCAATAGTTTGTTAAAAAAAAAAAAAAAAACGACCTTTCAACAAAGTATAACGTCCCTGAAGAGGATAATTGCAACGTGGGCGAAAAGTTGGTTTTTACCAGACAACTGGCACGGTCTCAACTCGGAAACTTATGTAATTTTCATGAAAATCGCCGTGGAAATCTAAAAGATCATATTATGAAATTAACAAAAAATTTTCTTTTGTGTTTTAGTTTGTTAGTTGTTTTACCATAAAATGAGATGGTGGGTGCGACTTTAGTGAAGAGAGTTTTGGAATTTTCTCGAAAAGACTACTACGATTTTTATTAAACTTGGAATGCATAGATATAGACCTATTTTTTTTTTTTTTAAGGCGTCTCAACATCTGGGGT
>JAAEAF010008053.1:0-36474 GCA_011037195.1 Triatoma infestans
TTCCACAATATATTTATAAGTTTATACATTCTTTGCAAATAACTTGTAGTTATTATTTTAATAGAATATATTTATTGTTAGCAGTGGTGACTACTTTCTTATTTCTGATACTTCTCTCTCTTAAAACTTACATACACACAAGCCCTTTTACAAAACCGCTCACGCCACATGCTACTACAAACAACATCACCAATTACATTTCACCTGTACAGTTAACGCGCCATATTAAAGAAAAATTGCCACGATCGTTTTCGAGAAAATAGAAAAAAAAACTCAAAAATATATTTTGTAATGTTGCACTTCCGGTTAACAGATTTTCTTCAAATTTGGAATTCTATCAATGAATCTAATGTGCATTGATATGTATGTGGTAAAACCATATATTGTACTGATGTGGTACTTTAGGGGAAAGCATGCCGCTACCACCATCAGCACCTCCAAAACATCAATTTTTCCGGGAAAATGTGTCAAAGGAAAAGTGATAGATATTTATATGCGTAGATAGTGTACGAATTATAAAAAAAAAAGTAAAAATCATTGGGGCGGTTTTTGAGAAAAATTGCAAAAAAAAATGAAAATAAAAATAAAAAATTACTCAGTAAAGTCGCATTTCCGGTTGATGGATTTTTACTATAATCTTCGTGGCAGATCCGGTGCTACGATCTAAACAAAATACCAACCTTGAGCTTCCTGCAATTTTTCGTTTTTGAAATATTTTGTTATACACACGCACAACATACATCCTTTGCTAAAAACTTGTTTTTCATACTCCGGCGGGACCTCAAACACGTATTTCTGGTGCGAATTCTATTCCAAAAATTTGACACGATCGCAATATATTTCCTCATAGTAGCAAATAAGAGTTGCTTACACCGTTATATGGAACGGCACTTCTGTGGCTCTGCTGAGTGAAGAAGATCATGCTAATCTTTTTTTACTTTCTCTTACTCCTAGTAAGAGGAAGATTGTAATCGTGTCAAATTTTCGATATCGAGTTTTCACCGGAAATATCCGTTTTGAGGTCCCCTGAAACAAAAAATGTGCTTTTAGCAAATGATTTGAGTGTGTATTGAACAGTATAGCTCAAAAACGAAAAACCATAGAAAGTTGAAACTTGATATTCCGTTTAGGTATCACCATGGCATCTGACAGTGGGTCAGCTGTCAAATTACTCAACCGGAAGTAGCAGTTGTACTAGTTTTTTTTTTTTTTTTACTTTTGCGATTTTCTCAAAAATGGCTCCGACAATTTTTTTTAAACTTGGTATATTAACTACACATACAAAGAGCTACAACCTTTATTTGAAACATTTCTCTGGGAAAATTCAGTTAAGGGCAGTTATGGGGGAAGGGTGGGGTTAGGTTTTCATCTAAAGTACTATTTCAGTTTATTAAACAATTCTATCATCTAAATAATGTTAATTAGAATTGAATATGTTGTTGAATTTCCGAGTTTCAAAAAAATCGGATGACCGGAACTGCATTACCACTTACCTACCACTTACCTACTTTACCTACCTTGCCTACTTACCTACCTTACATTACCACTTTTACTAAATCATTTTTTTCACTTTTTCGCGATTTTCTCAAAAATGTCTCCGACAATTTTTTTGAAACTTCCTATATGAACTAATCATACAAAGATCTACAACTTTTATTTAAAACATTTCTTTGGGAAAATTCATTTAAGGGCCCTTTTGCAGGCGGGTTGGGGTTATGTTTTTTCTCTAAAGTGCATCATAGTTGATTATACAATTCTATCATCCATACAAAATTAATTAGAAATAAATAGATGGCCAAGATTCCGAGTTTCAAGAAAATTAGTAAACTGGAAGTGCGCTTTTACTGGACAGTTTTTTCAGTTTTCGACGAATTTCATTAAATTTAGTACAAAAACTATAAAATTTGTCAATTATAAATTTGGAATAATATAAACTGGAGTAAGAGAAAGTTGTGTGAGTGTTTCACACCAGATTATTTTTATTTTGTTGAAGGCACATCAACATCTAAGGTTATTGGCGCCCGAAGCCTTCTAGTGCACGCCGGACTCCGGATAGTGTGCTCTCATTGTAGACAGTACTGTCCATCACGCAACGGTGAGCTTAGAGGCTCCTAGGAAGAATAGTGGTAGCACTAGACTCATACTCAGGACCTCCGAGGATGCGCGCTTTCACTGAGTTACAGTTACTACTAAATATAGCCTGTCCGACCCTTTTTAGCTTTCTCCTTTTATAAGAAATTTCTTCTCCTTTTTCGTGGTACTTCTCCTTACTGTCTTGTAGTTTGAGGACCTTTCTGGGAATGGATCTAAGACCACCGACCTTATATTGCTTTCTTTTCCCTCCACTCAGCTTCCCGCTTCCTAAATGCCATTCGTAGAATTCTTATTGTCTGCGAGATTTTTTCCTCATTCTACTTTTCTCCATATTTATCAGTTGGCTTTCCATTCTTTCTATTACACATCGTTGGAAATTGTCCACATACTTAAGCCGACGTTTTTAGAAGAAGATGGATAGATAATTTCTTGTTATCGCCGCTCTATTGACGCTAAGGCTTTCCTCTTTTGCTTTTCTGACCCTAAGCTTTTCTTTGTTTTATTCTCAATATTCCACGAAAATTAGAAATTCTTAGCAGAATGTTGGCTTCTTCGTCTTTTACTTAGACATTATTCGATATCCATGGGAGACTTTCACGGTTTAATGTTAAAGCCTTCTCTTGGTCTATAACTATTTGCCATAAGATCGATATCAAAATTTAAATAAATAAAACTGAGAAGCGAATAAAATGAAAATAGAAAAGTAAAGATGAAAAACTTAAGTTTTATGAAACGTACATTTTATTTCAACAACATACAAGAGGGCGCCTGAATAGTTATGCTGTTTTAACGCTTGTCACGAGCATGTGGTTGTATTGAGTTACTGTTTTACCCACCCTCCTCCATACATAGACACATACACACGCGCATACAAACGCACATGCACACACAGCCTCCCTCCTCTTGTCACAATACTCTCTCCTCAGAGTTCTTTCTGTTCGTGACTGGAATGTGCAAAATCTCTTTACACGCCCGCCATTTCTCGTTAGTTTTATATATATATATGCTTATCTTCTGTGTATTTTTGGCTCTTCTACACTACTATAGACACTCAAACATAGTTGGGCTCCTTTTTACCCACCATCCATTTTTCAGGGACACACTGGGACAAGCGGAGGTGGTTTTCATACGACAAAGTTTTTCTTTTATTTTCGTTTTTTTCTGCTGCCTGCGGGCTATTCGATCTACTAGTTAGGAAGAGTATGATAGAAAGGGTACGTGGATATTGAGGAACTGTAGTATGGTGTCAGAGAATGGAAGTGCACGTACGTGCGTATATATTTAAGTCCTATCGGAAAGTGGCTTCTTGTCTTTCTATTCGTTTTATCTATTTCTGTCCGCTCTTTCTATATTATCCATTGCTACAGAGTATTTGCGGGTTGATTTTTCAGGAAACAGGGCAACTATAGAGAATGTTTTTGTTTCAATGATTTTTGAATGGTGTTTGTGAGTGGGTGGGGCACATTTTTAGCTGAGCACAAATATGGATATGATCTACGGCAATGGTTCTTAACGTGGACCCGGGAGGCGATTCTGGATTCTCAAGGGGGAGATTTGGAGCGACGGTGTACAAGGGATATAAAAGGATATATAAGGAAGGTTACTGTTTCCACCTCAATAAACTTTATTGAAGACGCGACAACGCCCCAAATGGCAGTGGTATTCAACACTCATTTTTCATCAGATGTGACCGTTGCCAGCACATTCCACCGTCACTGCAGAAAGCCAATCTTTGTTTAATGAACTTACGTAACAAAATGCTTTGGGTGAAAAACAAAAGATTCGTTCCCACTCCTGTAAGAAAGAAATTAAGTTATTGCTTCTGACTTTTCCCCTGGACGTATCTGGATGAAATGGGGTTTCAGCGTTGTTTCTCACAACTGAAATCCAAAGCCAGTATTCGCTGCCTAACGAGCATCATTCCTCGGATTACAGCTATTGTTTATAAAATTATGCATTATTTATATATTAAAAAAAATTAAGCTTCATTAATTTCATGGAGAGCCGGCGTTCACTTAGTGTGAGTAATGTTATATCCAACAGCTGTAAATAATTTCTTATTAATAATAAAAGAGGGCAGGAGTTTAGCGAGAAATGATAAATAATATTCCTCATTTATTTTGCCACGGCCTACTGTATCAGCTGCAAATAACTGGTTTGCCACTATAGAAGGCACTGTATACTCCCATTATTATCCACTCTACTAAATTTGCTTTAAATATTTTTAATTAAAAATAAAATAAAAAAACTAGCCAGTTAAATTTTTTTATATTTTCCTTAAAATTAAAATGTTAAATATAAAATAGAAATTACTTAAACATTTCTACTTCTAAGAAAATTGTTAACGGGTCCGCAGAACTGGGAAATATCAAAATATTTCCGTGATAGCCTGCGGGGAAACCGGTCATGATAACAACATGAAGCACGCTATCTCGCGGGAAAACTTTTGCTTTCAAGAAAATTTGTTAAACAGTAGTTGAGGATTGCAGTTAATGGAAAGAAATTCGTATTTTTTTTTTTTACAATCCACCTTATAATTTAAATTACTATATGTTTTGAGAAGGTGGAATTCAGCGCTTACTAAGAAAGCTGTATGAGGGATATAGTGAATGGACGCTGTCAGTAAAAGCAGTTTAGAATACAAACAAGAAAGCAGACAGAATACTTGATACTGGGAGGAACAGATACTGGACCTTACCTTGAGAAGTGCCTCAAAAATAACTAACACTTGTTTTAAAAAAAGTGTTTAGGAGTGCAATTGTGTGACAAAGGCGGCCACAATGAGGAGTTAATTCGGAGAATTGTTCAGGGAAGAACAGCGCTGCGGCAGTTACAGCATTTGTGTAAAACAAGAAAGTAACAAAAGAAAATAAGAATTTACAAAGCAATATGAGACCATTGCAATATATGAAGCTGGGCTATATGAGATGAATGAAAGGAATAAGTCCCGGTTAAGGGCTGTGGGGAGGGCTATGTGTTCTGGAAAAGATGTTGCAGAAAAATAAGAATGAATGTGGTGAATAAAGTAACGCCATGAATATTGTGCGAACAGTTGAAATGAAAAGGTTCAAGTGGTATGGGCATGCTGAAAGAATGGACAAATGACAGATGGCCCAAAAAAGAAATTATGGAATGGTCGCTGACTAACAAAACGAAAAGAGGCAGACCAAAACGTTCCTGGAAAATGAAGTGAAGGGATGTAAGCGAAATAAAGGATTTACGAGGTGATAGGCGCGATAGAAAAATCTGAAAATTAGCATGCGAGAAACGGTTTCCATAAAAACGTGAGTTTTTAGGAAATGGTCTTTGTGTGTGTGTGTGTGTGCGCGCGCGCGCGCGTGTGTGTGTGTGTGTGTGTGTGTGTATGATGTGTACAAGTTGCAATCCAGGAAATCAAAGCTTAACATCCATCATCAGAGGATTCGATAAACCCTCTTAAACCGGAAGGACTATTTTACTGAATGGACTTTTATTCACCTTTTTGCGATTTCCTCGCTCAAATAGCTCTACCGATTTTTCTAGAAAACTTGGGGACGCACAGAAATAAACCAATCACTTTTATTTGTGTCATTCCTAGAAAGATTGTTTTTTTTGGGGAGGTTCTGGGTAATCTGAGACGTTAAATTTCAAATGTATTTTTTTCAATATTATTGGTGCACTCTTCAATCACTTTCATACCCACCACCCCCACCACTATATTAGAGAAAATTGTCATTATATATATATATATCAGTAAGAGAGAGTCGTGTGAGTGTTTCACACCAATTTTGTTTCTTGTAGTAACCTAACAAACAATAAAATCACTGAAAATTCTTAATTTTTAATTTCCAGTCATGGTACGACTATAAGTTGAGATGGGAGCCAAAAGAGTACGGTGGAGTTCAGATGCTGCATGTACCATCTGACCACATCTGGAGGCCGGATATTGTATTATATAATAAGTGAGTACACCATTTTCCATGTATATTTTTCCTAATTTATATATTTCCATTTGTTTATTTATTTGTTGATTTTATGGTTCACCTTTATATTTTGTATTTATATCATAAACATGAATATATTTATTCAGTCAACAAATATCGTACATAATAATTTATTTTTGTTTATAAACAAATAATAAATAAATAAATAAATAAAAGAAAAATTGATAAAACTAATTATACAGTTTTATATGTTGATTTTTTTTTTCATTTATCGCTTTATTAATCGCTTTATTTATTTTATTTTTCCCTTTTAAAAAAAGCATTTAAGTCTGCTCAGATATTTATATACACAAGCGTTTTTTTTTTTTAATCGAAAAAATACATGAGTACTTCAGATTTGAATGCTAATAAATTATTATTAATAAACCATTAAATAAAATCTGTATTTACATTAAATATCTATGTAAAAAATAAAAAAAGGATAAATTTTTATTTTAATGATCGATCAGCTGCTTAGAGTCAGCTGTTTTTTTCGTTAGCGATTTATTAGGTTTTTCACTGGTCTTTTTTTTTTCTTTTTTTACTTTTCTCGGGTGTTACATTTAACGGACCGTTACAGTTTTCAAATACAAGTCATAAAAAATTCTTTGACTGGAACTTTTGTTTTTCAGTTATTAACACTCTCTTTTTTAACGATGGGACACGCTAATTGGTGCCAAATTGGCGTGTTTTTTGTTTTTTTAATAATCAATTACTATTGTCTAACCATGGTAGATTTAGGTCATTTTTCTTGTCTTTTCACATCTCATATTTTTTCTTTCAGTTTTTGACATTAAAAAGTGTCTTTCACAGCTGATTAGTTCAATTATTTGTTAACCCTTCTGTATTCTTCGATTTTTTTTTTTTTTTTTTTTTGTGGCTTTTAATGTCATGAGAATTCATGTTTTGGGATGTTCTTTAATAGCTTTCCTCTTCAATGATCCCCGGCCTGCTCTCGGTATATCTCCGGACAAATGACTTCTCAGGCTTTCATATATGGAGTTTTACAGTATCTAAGCTTATGAAATGGGTTCAGAGGTTTGCCAGCAGATGGAATTCGTTTCTTAGGTGTTAGTAAAACAGGGCTGCTATTAAGATGCTGCTATCTTTTTCACTGATTTCTCTTAGGCTCTCAGTTGGATTCCTTACAGGACGTTGTAGTTTAAAGAGACTTTCTATTATAATAGGATTGATTCTTCGGTAGAACATTTTTGTAGAGTTGATGAGGTAGAGAAGGAAACACCCATTTATCTTATGACAGACTGCTTGTATTGTGCAGGGAGATTCAAAGGACCTTTGCTCGGAACAGGAAGTTCTATGGAGTAGTTTAGGCAGTTTTTCTCTTTCGGTTATTAACGAATTTGTTCGAGCAGCTATGTGAATCTTATATCTCGTACTTTGGGTCTGGGTTTAAATTTTTTCATATGGACTCGGCTTGTTTTTATTTTATTTGGGATAGCTGTATTTTCCATTTCAGTATATTGTACGATCATAGCATCTATATAATATTAATAAGAATTGCAAGTATTGCAAATATTTCGATTTTGAAAAAAATTGGTTACTTTATTAAGCGTTTTTTTTTATTTTTTCAGTTTTCTCGATAAAGACGTATTGGTTTTTGTTTTTATATTACAATGTTGGCCATTTTTCTGCAATAAGTTTTTGAGAAAATTAATTGTAGAGGATTCTATTGGATCTGGAGTGTGTCAGGATTTCCTTAAATTTTCCGTTCTATTTATAGTTCAGTTTCCCATGTCGAGGTGGTATCAAAACACTTCCTGTCTTCTAGAATAATAATACGCATAATAATAAGAATAGCAGACGGAAAATAATAATAATGGTCAGATCTATTCTGGAGTATTGTTCTCCAGTTTTGGATCTATCCAAAAAAAACTTCAAAAAGTGCAAAAACAAGTTTCTTCGAATTATCTTCTTTAAACTTGGCAGTTCAATCAACTATTGACTACATATTTATTCCTTGAAGTTCATTTGTATTTAATTCCTCTGAAGGCTTAAAAGTCTTTACTCAGATGTACTGTACTGACTCTTCTAGCACTCTTTCATTGATTGTCCTCACTATTAAGAAAAATTAACTTCTCGTGCCGTTTTCTATGTCGAGTTTTCACTGGATATACATGTTTTGAGGTCTCCTGAATCAGAAAAAGTTTTTTTTTTTTTTTTAAGAAGTGGATCTCGTGTGTGTGTGTGTCTGTTTCTGTTTCTGTGTTTATAGTCAGCATAACTCAAAAAAGTAAAAATCGCAGAAAGTTCAAACTTGATATTTAGTTGAAGTGCTAGAATGGGGCTTGACAATAAGATTTTGAACAAAATCGGTTAACCGGAAGTAACAATTCACTGAATGGATTTTTCAGTTTCTTGCCATTTTCATGAAAAGGCTCCAACCATTTTTCTTGAAACTTGGAACATTAACTACACATATAAAGAGCTTACAACTTTTATTTGTAACATTTTTCCTAGAAAAATCATTTAAAAGAGGGATTTTGGTGGGAGGAAGGGATTATGTTTTCCTGTTACATTGTTATTTCAGTTTATTATATCATTCTATCATCTACACTGTATTAAATATAATGAAATGTGATGCCAAAATTACGGGTTTGAAGGAAATTGGATCACCAGAAGTGCAGCTTTACTGAACAGTTAATGCGATTTTCTCCATGAAGACACCAACGAATTTCATTAAACTTGTTATACTAACCGTACATACTGAGCCCTATCACTGATGTTTGAATTAGCAGTAAATTCATGTAAGGGAGGTTTTAGGAGTAGTGAGGTAGGGAGGAGTAGAGAGGTAGGAAGGTAGGGAGGAGTAGAGAAAGTTATGCTTTCTTTAAAAAAAGTTGTTTTTATATTTTTATAAAGTTTTAGTTTCTCCCATTCAATGATGCCTGTTGAAGACAACTGAACATCTAGTCAGAAATGTTAGAAAAGAATTAGAGTCACATTAGAATTATATAAATCGCAGCAAGAGAAAGTTGTGTGCGTGTTTCACACCAGGTTTTTTAATTACTTTTTGTTAGAGATGTAATTAAGGTTTTAGAGATGCAATTAATTATTTAATTAGAGAAGGGAATAGCTACGTGGTTAGCGTACTGGACTGCCACGCGCTGGTCCCTGGTTCGAGTCCAGGTGTGCTACCCTAAGATTTTTTTCTTTCTAGGAGCCTCTACTGCTCACTGAGCTCACTGTCCGGTGAAGGTCAGTGTTGTCTGTATCACGAGAACACTGTCCGGAGGCCGGCACTGCACCGAGAACGCTCCGGGCGCCAATAACCATAGATGTAACGTCGTGCCTCAAATTAAAAAAAAAATATATATTTAATCCAAGTTTTTATAAATACGAGGGCACTCTGGTGCACCTCACCTACTGACCTGGTTAGTTAAATGGCAAATTAAAAACTAATCCAATCAACTCAAAGTACATAGTATTTTCGCCGAAAAATCCTACCAGCTGTCTTCATTAATCAAATCCTTATTTCAACTGTTGAAAAATAAGATTGTTCCTTACCTTGGGCTATACCTCGACAGACGATTAACATGGAAACTACATACCAGACTGAAAAGACAAGAAGTTGCCCGACGCTATAAACTCCTGGGTTGGCTCCTTGATAGACGTTCAAAACTAAACTTGAACTATAAATGACATTTATTCTACTGTTACTAAGACCAATTTGGTCATCCGGTATTGAAACATGGGGATCGACTAAACGTCCAATTCACAACGCATCCAATCCTAGCAGGTAAAAATCCTTCAGAAAATCCTTATTGCTCCAATTTTCGTATCGAGCCTCACTATCCATAATGACCTGAATATCCCTATTGTCCATGATCTAGCGAAATTTCATTTTCTCAAATTCCATTCCTCTACAGCAGCTCAATCCCCTCCTCTAATAGAACAATTTTCCTGACCTACAGTATCAGTTATTTCCCTAAAGAGATTGAATAGGAGATGGCCTCGTGATCTACTATGGTCATGATACTGTGAAATAATGTATCATGTTACACGATAATGGAGTATCACCAATGGGTGCCTTCTCTAATCAAACATCAATCAATCATTCATTATATTCGTTTGTAAAATCATAATAATAATAAAGAATCAAAAAAATAAATTATAATATAAATGTTACACATGTGACCGGATATAGTGGGTGGCTGGATAGTAAATGTATTTTTCTAATCTGTCTTTATAAAATAAATAAATAACTCTCAGCGATCCTAGACGTTCTAGATCATAGTAGATATTACATTTTGTGAGATTGCAGTTACCTTCAGATTGAATGACACCAAAAGCTAGCTCCTCTACGACGTACAATCTATTATGTTACCCTCGGTTATTTCTTTGTGTTTCTACGTTATATGTAATTCTCTGTTTTACTGTAGGTGGGAATATGCAGGTGGGAAGTGACTGTGCCCATTCGGTAAGCAAGATTCTCCTCTCTCTCTTTCTCCTCATGAAACCCATGAACTTGCACACAATAACTCCGCCCTAGATGTAATATGATGATGAATGTTTTTTGGCTGGGATATCTCTGCCACTGATGCCATCCATCATTTTAGAATTTTAGGATTTCTGGCTGAATTAGAATATTTGCGAAGGAGCTTAACAAAATAATTTTGCATTCTCCTCTTACTTTGGAGGTTTTTTTTTTTGGTTTTGCCCATTAAGAAGTTTTGTAATAAAGTAAAATTGTCGAAGTACTTCTTCTTCCGCATTAAATGGGTTGAAATTCTGTAAAGATGGCAGAATATTACCCTTGTTTCAAGTATATAGTTTTCTTTATGAATCTTTACGCTTGGGTAATAATTTTTAATAAAAAAAATAAAATAAAAGGTTCTGTAATATTTGACGTACATATCAAATTTATCAAATTGTGTTTTCATTAGAAATAAATATTTTAAGCGTTAAATATTTTATTAATGATTAAATAATAAATAATTATTAATAATTGTATTAAATATTATTGTATTTTAAGTGATTAAATATTTTAACCCCTCCCATCTCTCACTTTTTATGTGTCTGTATGTTCGTATGTTGTATACGTATAGTTTGCGTTCGATCGTGTTCGTAATTAGATTGTCTCGGTTCCAAGAGTTTACGAACAATTTACTTTTGGTGCGAATTTCTCCCTCCATTTGGAGTACATACGGTACCATTTTCTCTCTCACTTTTTTTTCTTAGTCCCTTCCTTCTTATCTTTGTCTCTCACTACTTTCTCTCTCTCACTTTTTCCTTTTCTCTTTCTTCCTCTCTTTCTTTTTCTTCCTCTCTCTCTTCCTACCTGTTCCTCCCCCTACCCACTACTAGCTACTGTAATTTATTGAAAAGTTTTAATCTGCCGCTTGATTTCCAAACTCTCAGTGTCCCAATTTATTTGAAAATGTATTTTCCTTTAGATAAGTTGACATCGATTTCAAACACAATATGACCAAAGAAGCAGAGTGAGTTTTCCTTTTTTCTTGGTTTCCCATCCTACCTACCACAGGCAGCTATACTTATATTTTACAAAAGAAAAAGGAGCTTTTTATTTTTTATTTTTTTATAATTTGTGAAAATATAATGCAAAGTACTTTTGGGAATAATGAATGTTTATCCACAGAGTTAATAATCATCTTAAAACTGTGACGTAAATAATTAAAAAAAAGAAAGATTTTTTTATTAATTAAGTTCCATTCTTCAGTTAATTATTTTTTTTCTCGTTTATATTTGTTATCTTGATGAAAAATTAATCTCTTTTTTTTTTCTTTTTTTTTTTTTGCTTGACGTCATTTTATTATTTTTCTTCTTTTCTTACTTTCTCTTACTGCTCTAAGAGAAATTATTGTGAATTTGTCAAATTTTCGAAATTAAGAGTATATATACTGATTATAGTGGGGTTGATGAAGGAGAGAAATGGTCTGTTTTAAATATGGTTGACACTCTATAATATAATAAGTAGTAACACTGACTGCCTGAACTTTACACTTGAAATCATAGAGTATGGTAGAGTGGAAAAGGGGTAATGACACGTAGTGATGAAGTCAGTAGTATGAACTGTTCTCCTATCTGTCTCTCGTCGCTGTATTTATGTGGTTTCTCCCACTCCAGTCCGAAAGAGTGGTCCTGTACTTTTGTCCCTCTGCTACGAATACTCTCTTTGGATACTATTACACTGAGTATAATATATGAGTATGTACACTGAGTTCTACTAGGTTAGAAAAAAATATTTTTATATGTCTTTGTCTTCAATTGTATGCGCGCGTGTATGCGTCAGTTTATGTGTAATTGTACAAAATATCTTGTAAATGTCAAATACAACTCAAATACAGTATTTCTTTATTACTTTTTTTTTTTACGAAGAATTGCGTTTGTGTCAAATTTTCGAAATTGAGTTTTCACCGGAAATACATATTTTGAGGTTCCCCGTGGACAATTTTTTTTTTTTTTAATTAATGGTCGGTGAGTGTGGAGTGTGTATGTGAGTATAATATCTCAAAAATGAAAAATCGCAGGAACCTTAAACTTGGTATTTCGTTTTGTCATTGCATGGACATAGAACGTTTCGGACAAAATCCATCAACCGGAAGTGCGACTTTACTAAAGTTCTTTCTTTTAGTTTTTCATGATTTACTTGAAAAGTGGCTCCAAAAATTTTCTTTAAACATCGTATGCTATCTATACAACTGTATACTTATCACTTTTATTTGAAACATGTTCCTGAGAAAATGAATTTTTAGGGGTTCTGGGGGGAACAGTAGCGTTTAACATTTTAAATGTTATATGTTTATTGTAAATATTATTTGAGTATATATAATGTTATGGGTGTCTCTTCTGTATTACAATGTAAACACATTCTGTTTGTACCTGCCAAGAATAGGTAACCAACAGACATTGCAACCTACCATCTCTATATTTATGTTAGGGCAACTGAGTTGAAATTTCCAAGTTTAATGCAGATTCGTCCATTTTATAATTTACGTCAATGCAGTAAGTGAGTGCTTCACACCAGATTTTGATTATATTTGAGGGAGGGGGAGGGCTTTTTGATAATGGAAAAGGTTTGTATAGGACAGTATGAGATGGATATGAAAATAGAAATTAGTATTTCACAAAGGGGTTCTGGGAGGCGTCACACTTCACTTGGCTTAAATAGTAAATAGTTAAATAAATAATTAAAAAACCCAATGCTGACTTGATAATTTTAATTACAAACAATAAAAAAAGGTTATTATTAAAAGTGACTTAATCTTCTTTTGTTTTCTTTTACTTTTATTTTTTTTTTCTGTTTCTCTTTTTTTTAAATAGAAATAAAGTAGCAAAATGCGGCAACAATGAAAAGCGGAGAGTAGAGGAGCAAAAAGGGTGATGGGGAAGGGTTCTTTGAGAAATTGTGCGGAAGTAAATGTTAAAGCTTTTTAACTAAATAATATGCAAATTAGCGAGCTGAATGAAATGTATGCAAAAAAAAAAAATTGTAGAATGTACGAGTAAGAAAATTTCCCTCTCATTTATATGTTGGCAGCCTTGTATATAATGAGAAATTCTTGGCGCTAAAATTCTCTTTCTAGCAGTGTAATTCTAGGAAGCTTTTAAATAATGGAAATGCATTGCAACCTTTTATTACTTTCTCTTTATGCTTGCCTCTTGAAAGTGTTATAGATCTTGACAAAATTTGTGAATTTTTAAGTTTTCACATATATAATTTGAAATCTCTTAAATACAAAAAAAAAAAACAATTTTTTTTAACGAATAACGGCTGGGTCAACAAAATATCTTAAAAGCAAAAGCTTTACAGGAAGTCAAAGTCGATATTCCGTTTAGTTACCAATCATTGCATTCTTTCTAGAAAGTTTTGGTCAAACGGGAAGTGCAACTTTAATGATTTTTTGTTCAGTAATTGCGACATTAGTTTGCCAAATATAACTGCGTAAGTGAAATGTAGGCTGTAAGAGAAAGTCGTGTGAGTGTTTCACACCAGTTTTTTTTTACTTTCTCTTACTCCTAGTAAAAGGAAATATTATAATCGTGTCAAATTTTCGATATCGAATTTTCACCGGAAATATCCGTTTTGGGGGCCCCTGGGCCCAAAAAAGTGGTTTCTAGAAAATGGTGTGTGTGTGTATGTATGTATGTGAACAGCATACAAAGAATCGCAGAAAGTTTAAACTTTATATTTCGTTTAGGTATCACCATGGGATCTGACAGTAACATTCTTCGACCGGAAGTACCACTTTACTAAATGATTTTTTCGTGATTTTCTCAAAAATGGCTCTGACGATTTTCTTGAAACTTCTTATATAAAATCCACATACAAAGTTCTACAACTTTTATTTAAAACGTTTTTCTGGGAAAATTCATTTAAGGACACTTTTAGGAGTGGGGAGGGATTATGTTTTTCTCTAAAGTGTTATCATAGTTGATTATACAATTCTATCATCCAAACAAAATTAATTAGAAATAAATAGATGGCCAAAATTTCGAGTTTCAAGAAAATTAGTAAACTGGAAGTGCGCTTTTACTGAACAGTTTTTTCAGTTTTCGACGAATTTCATTAAATTTGGTACACTAACTATAAAATTTGTCTATTACAATTTTGAGAACTGGAGTAAGAGAAAGTTGGGTGAGTGTATCTATCATACCAGATTTGTTTTTTTTTTTAATATGTATTTAAAGAGAAATTATTGAAGTTAATCTAAAAATGGAACAGGAATCAGTTATGGGAGGACACGGAAAATTACGACCAACTATTTGGTGGCGAATATCAAGATATATTGAAGATAAGAATCAATCGAACATATCTGTCAGTTAGCTAGTGTATGGAAGGGCCGCAGGTGGATTATGAAACATGCTTTTCTATTTGATTCACGAGGAAATAAAGTATTTTCCAGAATTTTTGCTCTAACCTCTCTCTTTTCAGAAATAATTTTTTTATGTAACACAGAATATATTCTGAACATATCTAATCTTATGTAATGGGAAATGTTTGAATTTATTTAATGTGTTTGTAAGCTATTTTTTACTACTTAGTTGTTTAGTATGTAATAACCAATTTTAATTGTACCCTTTGATTAGACTTTTCATTATGAGTAACCCGTTTCCGTTAACCCCACTTATCCCCCCCCCCCAAAATTAGATTTGCTAAATAATCAAATGAATCACATAAATCTAATGATAGATCGACAGATAGATCATAACATCCGAATCAGTTTCACTTTGGACAGGATCGTCTGCTTTTCTTTTTTCCTAAAAATGGGGAATATAAAAATATCAAAAGATAAAAATTGTAGAATATATATTTACATAAGATATATCTCTGTTAGTGAATACTAATTTTACATTTCCAATTGATATCTTGAGAGATTTTGCATGCAATACAAAACGAAACTGCGTGCGCCAATAAATATATTTTGGGTTTAATGATTTGGGGGAGAAATATTATTTTCCTTTCATATTGATGATTAATTTAATAGAGGTCTAAATAACTTATTCATTTCACCATAGTCACTTAATAAATATTGGATTATTTAAAATATTGGACAATGTACTTTTTCGAGCTTAAGTTGTTCAATAATATATTTACTAATGGTACAAACATAATGCTCATTTATTTAAATACTCAAATTTCTTATTAAATGTAGTTCAAAATATTTCAATTATTTGTAAAAAATTTTTAGTTATATAATAAGGTTAATGGGCATCCGCCATGTTGTCCATGTGAACTCACAATTACTGAAGAAAGTAACATTTCTACCAGCTGATTGACTAATATCTTTGAGTAATGCGATCTGATTGATTAGTTGAATTGATGAATATTTGGATAATATTTAGGGCCGGCCGGAGGAAGCTGTTTTTTGAATTATTTGAAGTGTTTTTTTATAACTAAATTTAAAGAAATTCTTAATTAAAGTTTATTTACTTAAAAAAAAAAAAAAAAACTAAAACACAAACAAACATGAGTGATTATTTCTGTTTGGTTGTGACAATTTGATTGGGAAACTGGGACAACTGATCTTTTCTGAAGTTTGGCATCCCTAGCAACCACTCACACACACGCACACACATATACACATCAAACACATGAACATTGTGTACAGTGTGTGTGGGTATGTGTACGTTTGGGCTGACACGAATACTAGCGGCGGAATTATGGGGGTGGGTTGTAATCAATGTAGGACGGCCTTGTGTGTCAGCTGGTAAAATTCCCGCTCTATTCTCTCCCGCCCAGTAGTAGAGAACTCAACCCAATTCTCTCTTTCTCACTCACTCTCTCACTCTCTCTCTCTAGGCCCCGTTTGTACACCGGCCAGACATGCTTAAGCTCTTGCAGTACCGCGCGCGCGAAGCCAGCCAGCCAAATTGGCTTACCACCCATGATCACTTGCCGCTAATAATTGATTATAATATCTTGTATATAATGAAGTTGATTTTATTAACAGAATAATATTATTATTATTACTATATGATTATTTGTATTACTATTGTTTATAATTTAGTTCAATTTTTTGGCTCATGATTATTAAACTTGTATGTCAGATCTAACGACTTCCAAAACTCTAGAACTATTAATATTTAAATTGATAAACTTTGGTAATTTCTAAAAATTAAGTTAAGACCCCCAATACCAAGTGAGTGTATTTAAAAGGTCTGTACAGCCTTACGTTGTTTATATAATGAGTACTATGATAAATCTTAGGGTAGGGGTGTTTGTCCTTAAAATTGAAACAAAATTCAGTTCTATTTTAATTTTATATTCTGCTGCTAAAGCAAAATACCTCAAAAAAAAAAAAAAAGTCGCAGCGAAGCTCAATTTTGATATTCCGTCAAGATATCAACAAGGTAAATTGAGTTTGAGTATTCTGGAGGGGAAGAGGGAGCAGTCCCCTTAGTCTTCACAATTAAGTGTTATTTTAAAATACTTTACAATTGTAGCTAAATACTCGTATATGGGTAAGTTACCCAATTTCTTTCTAGACGGAAATCGTATCCGTTAGCCAGGTCGCCATTAAAGCACTGAACCGTCATCATTTCACAATGGGTATGTATATGCTTTGGCACACTCAATGACCTGAGCAGGAATGATAGAGTTAGCCTATTTTGGGTGCCAGGCATTTTGGCGTGGAAGTAAATGAGATGACCGACAGACACCCTGGCAAGGAAAGGTGCTGCAACTCCCTTTTTGGGGCCTGAACAAAAATGTGGTATAAACGATCATTCTCTTCTGGAAGACCTCAGAAATGAGGATCAAGAGAAGAGAGCACAGCCCTAGGTAACTAATCCTCGCAGGACTGAAGCAAACTAAGAACTGCCCGGGCTGTTATAACCAGAAAATATCTAATGCGTGCTTCAGTCTGAGTAAAAATAGGCTTCGCGTGCTGGCGGATTTCCTGACGGAGCGTTGTAGACTCAGAGGGTGCCTGAAGAAGTTGGGGACTAGAACACGATAGCAACTGCAGATTCTGTGGGGAAAATGGAGGTGACTCCAATACATCTCCTAACGAACTATGATGCTATCGTCCAGAGATGATTCGGAAGCCTGGATAGTTACCAGACGTCGGAGGAAGACACAACGTCCTAAGAACATTCCCAGAACCTGAGATTCTTCAGAGATCTTAATCTGGAAGGGGTGCTGAAGGTGAGTGGTCTCTCCCTGCCACCAGTGGGGTGACACGGTAGACCTCGTTTAGTCGCAATGCACACCCCCTCTCGCAGGAGTATTTATATACTATACGAAATTTTTAAAAAAATTGAAGAGCTACATTTTTGAGAAAGTCGCGAAAAACTATATATAAATAAAATAAAAAAATAGTAAAAGTGCAGATGGATTTTGACCGAAATATGTGAATCAGATGCGACGAAGATATCTAAAACGCAATTCCAAGTTCGAGCTTTTTTTTTTGCTCTTGAAATATTGCTCTGAAAAGCTGGGCTCTGTAACAATTAATTTGATCCGTAGTAGCCGGGACTCTTAATAGGAGGTGCCTGTGTGATATTCCGGTACTAACCAGTAGAATGAATGACAACCTCACTTCTTTTTGCCAAAAATCTGCCTGTTCAAATCTATGACAGCCTTTCATTGTCAAGTTCTTCACTTCCGCAGAGAGCGGATGAAGAATACCAATAGAATTTCCATAGCTGAAGTTGAAATGGTTGACAGCGCTCCGGCGTTGCTTATTCTCAAGCATATATTCGTATATAAATAGGCCCATGTAGGACAAACATAAACCACAGTGACAAAATCGTTAAATAAGGGGCAGTTTGAATACAAAAAAAAAAAAGGCGCCTCCAATATGTGGAAGGATTATTATAATACCGGCCCCCAGGATACAATATAGAGGTGGATATTGTGGACGCAATGTAGACTCACATAGCTATCTGTACCCCCCCCCACTCTCAGCAGACAGACAAGCCGACAGCAATGATGTATTGAATATTGGTACGCTCTAGTAAGCCCAAAAACATCATGTGTCACTAATGTCTAATATAACATTATAAATCGTAATATTTCCTTTTTTACTTCTCTTACTCCTGGCTTTTTTCTTTTTTTTTGTTATACTCGTCTGGCAGCTTTTTTTAATTTTTTTCCCCTCTGATTTATAGATCGATCATTGTGATCAAGTAACTAGGGTGGGTGTGCTTCTCTTAGTATATAACAATTAAAAATTTTATATGATTAATCGATATTTAAAAACAAATTGTTAATAACGCAAAATAAATGAAAAATCTGAAATGAAACACTCACCCCTTTTAGTACAATTGTATACAAAATGACAAGTTTTCTTTAAACTTGAAATTTAACTCATATTTGTTTCAGCATTTTTTTTTCTTTTACACGCACACCGTATGGGCCGCCGTTCCCGAGCTCTCGCTCATACCAGCCCAATGATTATACTTCATCCCCAATGATCCCGGAACAAGAATGATACAATGATCCCACAAGCAAGAATATAAGAGGGAAGGGCACAACAAGGTACCTTTCAGAAATTATAATGAAATTATGCCACCATATCAAAACAAGCTAACGAACAGCATCGCATTTATACTCATTCA
Source organism: Triatoma infestans (assembly GCA_011037195.1). NCBI lineage: Eukaryota > Metazoa > Arthropoda > Insecta > Hemiptera > Reduviidae > Triatoma > Triatoma infestans. The sequence goes on from JAAEAF010008053.1 coordinate 19,101, forward strand.
TACAATAAATACATTCATACTTGACGCATGCAGACAAAATTCCTATCCTAATTGACCTCTCAATATTTGATATTCCTGACAGACCCGCTAAAAACTCGATAACTGCCCAATCTAAGTCATTCATGCCATCCACAGTCATACAGTAAATTACTAATATCCCACACCAATACCGATATCCTACGAAAATTCCCCACAATGTACCACGTCTTAGAGCCTCTTCTGCAAACTTTTTAAAGGCAATCGTATGCACTGAGATTTTCCAGCCACAAGGTTAGTGTATCATTATCAATGCGAATATGATAGTCTACAGTACTCCATAATTTGTTGCCCGGAAATCTTCATAAGAAATGCATTAAAAAAAAAATGTGTTCGGCGGTCTCCAATTCACCGCAACATTCAGCAACCATCACTTATCAAACCCATCTCATACCACTTTCCCTTAATTTGCCCATGGCCTGTCACCAGCCTGGAGACCGCGTAAGAAAAATCTGTGGGGACTATTTTTCTACCCATTGCCGTATCTGGCAAAAACCTGTAGGTGGTCCTCCCCTTTAGAGAGTAAGACCAGCGATATTTCCATTGCAGCAACAGATTCTGATCCACTAACAGTTGTTTCTTCATTCATTGGTGTTGCTGACACCTGAATGATAGTTTCACAATATATAACATAATTTGTTTCATAAAAAAAAAAAATACCAGCCCCTCTGAGATTGGCATCCTGAAATTAGATTCCAAGTACATCATCACAATATTATGTTATATTATTAGCCATATTAGTTTATTAAGTAAAATCCTAGAAAATTGATACTAGCAATAAACTGGTTTTTTATGAAACAAATTATGTTATATATTGTGAAACTAATTATTTTTGAGTTAATTGTTTTCGTTTTGTTTTTTCTGTAAGTTTTGAGTGTGGGAGGGAGAGGGGAGTAAAAGTAGGAGTAATTGCAGTAATATTTCTTTTAACCATTCCAAGGGACAATATTACTTCCACTACACCATTTTCTTTACTTCTGTTTCTTCTTCTTCATCATCTTGTCTTAAACATATATATATATATAAACAAAAACGCCTGAAGCTGTGAAGAAATTTGTCTTCCTTTACACCCTCACAGTGTTTGTTACAGATCTGAAAACAGTTTAACTTCACCAAATTCTTCCCACCTGTCTTTCTCTGATGCAACAAAACTAAAACAATTGACTTTAATAAAATGTTCTCCTTTTTTATTTATGAATATCATTTATTTATTTATATCTTATTCATTATTTAAAAAAAAGAAAAGAGAAAGTGATGAGAAACACTCACACGACTTTCTCTTACTGCAGTTGACATAATTATAATTGATACAAACTTTCTTTAAACTTTTAATTAATACTAAATGTTCAATATTTTGTCTCTTCAATATATTTTGATGGATCATGACCTTCCAGCCATCCGCAACCAATATTCTCGGTAAAAAGGTTCAATGAAAAGTGATAGATCTCTATACGTATAGTTAGTATATCAAGTTTAATGAAATTCACTGGTGTCTTTATGGAGAAAGTCGCAAAAACCTTAAAAAAAAAAAAAAATTGTTCAGTAAAGGTGCATTTCTAGGAAACCGATTTTCTTCAAACTCGGGATTTTAGTATAACTTTTAATAGTAATTTAATATCGATTATAGAATTAATATCGTATAATAAACTGTAATGACACTTTAGAGGAAAGCGTAACATCCCCACTTCTTACCTGGATGAATTTTCCCGGGAAAAAGTTTCAAATAAAAGTGATTAGACTTTACAATATGTTAAAAGTTTATATACGAAGTTTGTAAAAAAATCGTTGGAGCCGTTTACTAAAAAAAAAAAAAAAAATCGCAAAAACTGAAAAAATCGATTGAGTAAAGTGGCATTTCCGGTTGACCGATTTAGAACAAAAGCTTATTGTTGGATAGCACTTAAACTAAATATCAAATTTGAATTTTCTGCAATTTTTTTCTTTTTTAGTTATGCTGATACACACACACACACAGATCAATTTCTAAAAACCATTATTTCGGACTCACGGTCATCAAAATTTGACACGATCACAATACCAGCAGTAAGAGACAAGTAATAAGAAGAACAAAATACCTGCACTTTATAGCAGGAAGTGACATATTTAGGAACAAAACTCTTAATACGCATGCGGCCCGCATTATAATGCTAACATATATGTTAACATAATGATACGTATTCATAAGGATATATGATGTATTTCCGTTCTTTTCCTTTAACCATGCCCACATTGTGTTTTACATATTCTGTGATTCATGTATAAAATAATTTATGGGAATAAGGCGGGCTTTCTTTTATTTTCTCCTTTTTTTACCCCGCTTTTTTTTTTGCTTAACTTTATCACAAAAACCACTAACTTGAACATATTTATTACTTTTATAAAGTCCTATATAAGCACTTCATTTTTTTTTTTGTAACATCGATAATTTAGCATTAATTTCCTTTTTATTTATTTATTTATTAGATTAGTTTTTTTTAGTGCCATGATTAATGTCAGATTTTCAAAATTAGGTATTCACTGGATACATGTTATTTTGAGATTCTCTGAACGCGAAAAAAATTGTGCTCTGAAACATTCACTCCACCTTCAAACTCGGAATTTTAGCAGTATATTGGAATTCCCCCTCCCCCACCCAAATAGTCGAATATCATAACTTGTTATTGCCTTATACACCGATATATTTTTCATATCATGAAATAAATTAACAGACTTTGAGACTAGGAAATTCTGGTTAAAAAAAACTAGTTTTCCTAGTATCTCTCCGGCTCCTTCCATAAGTTGTTTCATTTATACCACCAGAAAATAGAACTAGACTGGAGATTTGGTTTCCTAAACTGGTAGTTTCTCTATTTGAAATCGGATATTGGTTAAACCGATGAATTTCCTTTCCTATCTGAGATATATTTCACCCTGATCGATTCGCCCTGGCTGTCTACCTTGTCCACCCACATAAATAAAACGAGTTTATAAATGATTAGAAGTTAGAAAAGTTGGCTCAAAATATTGGTAAAGCTATTAAATTATGATACACTGTTGTTTTGTTCTGTGGATTTTTCAATATTTATTTTTAGATTTTTATTGGTTTTTCATCAAATATGAGAAAGTAAAATTATAATCAAATAATATGAAAACAAGAATTAGTTGGCTTCTCGACCAATTCAAGGTAAAAAACAAAATACCAAAAAATAAATTTTGTAATTGTTTTTTAATAATTAACAAGTTCGACGTTTCGACAAACTTTGTTTGCCTTCTTCAGGAACAATACAAAAATAAAGAGAAAAAATTATAATATAAAACACAAACAAAAAACAAAATACATAGGTGCGATTACAGTAGGACTGCTTCATTAATGACTTAGCAGTGCTACTGTAATCGCACCTATGTATTTTGTTTTTTGTTTGTGTTTTACGTTATAATTTTTTCTCTTTATTTTTGTATTGTTCCTGAAGAAGGCAAACAAAGTTTGTCGAAACGTCGAACTTGTTAATTATTAAAAAACAATTACAAAATTTATTTTTTGGTATTTTTTTTACCTTGAATTGGTCGAGAAGCCAACTAATTCTTGTTTTCATATTACAACTAACGGCCAACAAGAAAATCTTCTGATATTATCAAATAAATGTTGAACTATTATAAGTCACGACTATATTTCCACAATTTCTCAATCATCTTGTGCATTAATAATGCCAATTAAGAAAAAAAAAAAATTCACCTACTGCAATTAGTGCACTTCGGAAATACATATGTTTTGTGATCTCCTGAGTCCGATAAATTTTTATTTTTTTTAGAAATCAATCTGTGTATGTATTTATGTATATATAATAAACTAAAATAGCACTTTAGAGGAAAACATAACCCCTCCTTAACCCCAAAACCTTCCTTAAACGAAATATTATAAATAAAAGTCGTAGCTTTTTCTAAAATAGGTTGAAAGAAAATCGTTGGAGCCTTTTTTGAAAAAATCGAAAAAACTGAGAATCCATTCAGTAAAGTGATAAACTTCCGGTTTCCCCGGCAGGGGTAGTTACTTTATATGGTGGCATCTCGCCCACCTCAATTATTTTTCCCTTTAAGGCCGGGAATGGGCCAGTTATTGGATTTTGATTTATCGCTGTTGCTTTTCTCACCTTATCAGCAAAAGAGATTTCCGGCATGGCATAAAATTTTGATTCAACTATGGACTTGGCTTCCTGATACGTTAGTTGCTGAAGGGTCTTAATTTTTTGGATTTCCCTCTCCTTAGCCAAAATTGGACATTTAGATGACCTAGCATTATGCTCTCCTCTACAATTAACGCAAGTTATGGGAGGCCTACATTCTCCTTCATGTGCTGATTTACCACAAACACACACTGGCTCCGTTGCTCTGCATCTCTGGGAGGTATGTCCAAACTGTTGACATTTATAGCAACGCAGCGGAGACGGTATATAAGGTCGTACCTTTAGTTTGTAAAAAGCAGCATCAATCACAACGGGAGGCTTTGGTCGGTTAAAGATAAGTACTAGGGACGCGGTATCAACTAATTCCTCATCTTGACGCCTCTTAATTCTGCGCACATCAATAACACCTTCTTGTTCAAGGCCTTCCTTAATATCATCTAAGGAACTATTAAGGAAGTCTCTACAAGTGATGACTCCTTGGGAGCTATTGAGTCTTTGGTGAGGGGTCACATTCACCTCCGTTTCTCCCAGCCTAGTTAATTCTGATAAGACTTTAGGGTTGCAATGTTATTGCAGTTTTGTTTAAATCATTGGTTAAATCCGTTTCCGCGCCATTGGTCGAATTACCTAATAAACTGTCCGTTGGTTTGAGTGATGGTTCTGACATTTCATTCCCACGAGCTGGGACGATCTAATCATCACCCTCCAGCAGAGCGCCCTTACTGGAGGGAGGGCCTGCTTACACACTGAGTTCGGCCTGGTTCTCAGTGGGGCCGATTCAGTGGGCTGATACCCTCGCCCACAAACCTCCCGACTCGGTACCTAACACCGGGATTTAAGGGTATATATATATGTTGTGTGCGTGTGTGTGTGTATGTATATGTATGTGCGAAGCGAATTTGTGTTTCTGTGTTGGTATAGCGTGGTAGTAAGCTAGAGTTCCGTGGGTGTGCTAAACACATACAGCTGTAAGCCAGCCGTCCCTGGTAGTCCTTTAGTCGCCTCTTACGACAGCCTGGACAGGAGCAGGCCTATTCTGTCCCCGGACCTGCAGAGGCATTGTGAAATAATAAATCGCAAGAATATACATATACTACTTATCCAAGAACTATCAATTACAATGATTTAGTTGCAGGCTTCCCAGGAAACTCAAAAGTATTCTGTGCAGGCCAAGGCAGAAAAAGAGCTGCAGTAGTCATTATCAATAATAATTTAGATGCTATGATATTGTCTAATAAGAGCGATGAAGACTTTGATCTGGTTGAAATAATTTATAAAAATAATTGTCAGTTTTGGGTGCTCAATGCTTATTTTGACTCTTTGAGAGATATACTCGTAGAAGGGGATATCTATAAATTAAATCAAGATACTGGCTTTGTAGGAAATTATCCTCTACCTATAGCCATCGATTCTAACGCAAGATCTTCGCTATGGTTTGACACAATTAATAATAGTCGTGGTAAAGATTTGGAGGCTTTTATAGTGCAAAAGAATTTAATAATACTAAATGGAGATGTTGGACAGTGTACCTTCCATACTCTTAATACACACAGTAATATTGATTTAACATTGGCTAATCTTTCTATATGATAAAGCATTGTTCAAATTGGCAAATTGGTGTTGAAGAAAGTGGATCTGACCACCAGCTCTTGTCCCATGAATTGTTTAAAGATAACAACATAATAAATGTCAACCTAATCGAAATATCAAAATTGAATTTCTTGCATTTTTGTTTAGTGGCCATTGATTTCAGGATCCCGGAAGAAATATCTACTCCATTTTCCCTTGTAGTTTACTCCAATGAGTGCGTGCCTTTTTATATTCAACTTCAGAGTAATAATAAAAAAAGTAGTAGGCGTGCGCTAAATTTTTTTTTTTCAATTAAAACAACGAAGCAGAACAAATAATTTAAATAAATTCATTTCAATTACCTTTTTTTATTTATATACAAATTTATTTCTGTGCGTAACACAATAATAAAACCATCTGTTTTCCCAAATGTTTATTTATGACAGCATTAAATATTATCAAAACTTCATAAAAAATTTTAAAAAGCACCTCTAATATTTTTCATTAATAAAACAATCATTCTCCTTACCAAATAGATTGAATGTAAGATACTAAATAACTATGTTTAATTAATTAATTATTGTAATCATGAGAGCGTAATATAAGTTTAAAAATTGATATCTATGAATTATTTAATTATACCATTATTGTATGCAAAAGCTCCTAATTTCCGGTCATTGTATGTGAAAGAACTTTTAATAAAATAAATAAACACAACTAATAATTTAAATATTTCATTTATTATTGACCTTTGCTGCCGACACTAAAATTTTCTTCACTCGTACACATACTGATCTCACACTCTCTGTTCGTACTCTACGATCACGCCTACATTCTTTAAAACCTTGGCTACAATAATTGCGTATAAAAAAAATCTGGTGTGAAACACACACACAACTTTCTCTAACTCCAGTTCTGAAATTTATAATTGACAAATTTTATAGTTCGTGTATCAAATTTAATGAAATTCGTCGAAAGCTGAAAAAACTGTTCAGCAAATGCGCACTTCCGGTTTACTAATTTTTTTTGAAATGCGGAATTTTGGCCATCTATTTATTTCTAATTATGTTTATTTGTATGATAGAATTGTATAATCTATCTTCCATTTATACTTTAACAACAAGATAGCATTTTAGAGAAAAACATAACCCCACCCCTTACCTAAAAGTGTCCTTAAATGAATTTTCCCAGTGAAATGTTTCAAATAAAAGTTGTAGATCATTGTATGTGTAGTTCATATAGGAAGTTTCAAGATAATCGTTTGTGCCATATTTGAAAAAATCGCAAAAAAGTGAAAAAAATATTTAGTAAAGTGGTAATGTAAACGCACTTCCGGTCATCCAATTTTTTTCAAACTGGAATTTCAACAACATATTTAATTCTATTTAACATTATTTAGATGACAGAATTGTGTAATAACTGAAATAACACTTTAGATGAAAACCTAACCCCTCCCCTCCCCCATAACTGCCCTTTAATGAATTTTCCTGGAGAAATGTTTCAAATAAAAGTCGTAGCTGTTAGTATGTGTAGTTGATATACCAAGTTTGAAGAAAATCTTTGGAGCCATTTTTAAGAAAATCGCAAAAACGTAAAAAAAAACTACTAGTAAAGTGGTACTTCTGTTTGAGGAATTTTGAAGATAATGTACTGTCAGATCCCATGATGATACCCGAACGGAGTATCAAGTTTCAACTTTCTACGGTTTCTCGTATTTGAGCTATGCTGTTCACTTACACACACACAGACCATTTGCTAAAAACCACTTTTTTGGACTCAGGTGACCTCAAAACGGATATTTCCGGTGGATACCGAAAATTTGACACGATTACAAGACATTCACCTGGAATTCTTTTACATTGATTTTTGGATGTTCTGAGTGAACAGTAGCGTTATGCTTTTCTCTAAAGTGCCTCATCAGTGCAGCCACCATCTATATAATATTAATTTACATTAGAAGCATTGATAGAATTCCAAATTTGAACAAAATCCTTTAACCGGAAGTGCGATTTGAAATGCTCACACAGAAAAAGTCCAATTTTATTTCTAACATTTTTCAAAAAAAAAAAAACTGATTTTAAAGGGTTTGGGGGGAGGGGCTTATCAGCTATGTTTAAATTTAAACTGACACTACTGGGTCTTGAGACAGAGTGCGCCCAGTGTCCATTCCGTTTCATATGTACCATCTTTTCTAATCTACTATTTTTTTTTATAGCCAGTCAACAAACGGTTCTATATATTGCAATTATATGTGTGTTTCATACAGGTGAAACCTTCTTAGTGCTCTGCAGAACACCTAGATCTACGAGAAAAACTAAACGACGCTCTTAATTAGTTTCAGTCCTAGTCACTTCAGCAGTATATAAACCCTATATTGTTATCCTTGGAAACTATATTATATATATTTTCGGGACCGAAAATAATGCTAAATGAAATTGGGTTACCAAAAAAATTTTTTTTTTCTTCCTTCAAAGTGGTATCTAATTTTCTCTACACATGTTGCAGAAAATGTAATTACAGAAATGAAACGTTCTGTTTAAGAAATAAATATGTAAGTGAGGCGGAAGTGAAATTAAGTAAGAGGTGACGGAAGCGGGGTTGTATTATTAAATTCCTCGTGTCAAGTGTATTTATTTCGGCGCATGCGCACGAGTATCATTCCCCTTTTAGTTAATACTGGGCAGGAAGCGTTTGATGCGCCCGTAGATTGGGCCCACTTTTCCAGGGTACAAATACTGTTTCATTCTTGTTTATTCTGTGTGTTACATGGAAACACATCTTTAGAAAAATTATGTAAAAAAATCTTGCGTGAAACACTCACATTATTGCTATTCATACAATTAAAATATTGACAATTTGAAATTTTCTTCTTTAGCTCTTAAGAAATGTTTGCTAGAAGGTAGTACTGAATGATCCCACTAGATTTCAAAAGACAGCACCAATAATTAATACTAAACAAGTATACACTACTGTACAATAGAGCGTGTAAATTGAATTTGTTCTGTGCAAGTCTGTGTTATCACACTGTTTTAACAAAACATCCATCCGAAACCGGTCGATGACGATGAAAAGAAGCAGGCTGTTTGGAAAATGCCTCTGATCGTTCGAATATTACCACCACTAAATTTATGTTAGAGTAAGTGAGTAAAAATTTCTTAGAGAAACCAAGAAAATCTGGCTATCTCTAATAATCAGTCTTAAACGCTCTCCTGATCAAGTTTGTACATATACAAGCAAATAAATACCACATGGGAATACTAACTACTATGAAGATGTGTATATGGTATTATTCCAATATGGTATGTGGTATGTCTTGATATGAAAGCCATGAATACCTGCACGAGTTGTAATAAAGCGAGAGACCTTAAGCCCAGTCCATTCCCAAACTGGCTGCATTTTATTTATTTTTAAATAAAATGTTTATCTTTAGAGAGATATTTTCTCCACTTATTCCGCACCTACTTCCACGTATTTTCTAATTTTTATTCCCACTTTTTACTTACTTGTACGGTCAAATTTGCCACATTGTGCCACATTTTCGAAACTGGGACTGTTCACAGCAAATATGAATGGTTTTGAGGCCCCCTGAATATGAAAACCAGTTGATTATTTATTTTGAAAATAGACTATGTCGGGTGGGTTGTATTATTATTATTATTATTTGTCTGTGGGGAGGAACCAAACTTTACGCTAGCCAAAGCCTCACTGGGCCCATATAGCTACCCCAGAAAAAACAACAACAAACCGGGTCTGGAACAAATATCCAGACCCGGATCTAATCCATTTAAGATTCACTGCAGTCCGAATAAATTGGACAGTAACCTTGAGCGGAAATAGCCTAAGCTCTTCCACAGACATCCTATTCCGACCAAAGGTCCTGAACCTAATTTCCTCATAAACCCAGGCAATCAATCATGAGATAGATGGGTGTTTCCTCCTCTGTCTCACAGACCCCACAAAATGGATCCGGCATGAGCCTCATTGTGTAGAGATGTCTCCTTAAACCACAATGTCCAGTAAGAGGTCCAACCAGATGCCTGAGAGAGCTCCGTGAAAAACACAGCAACGGCTCACTAATGGCCTTGTCCGGACCCCCGATGAGCATTTTGGACTGCCGAAAACCAACTGAGCTCATCCTAAGAATGAATGCTGTGAAGCTGTCCATGTCTGGAAGCCTGACAGACATGTGCAGAAAACACGCCAACAGCAGGCTCGGGACCAATGAAAGGAGGAGAGGCGCCTAATTTGGCAAACCTATCCACCTCCTCATTCCCAAAAATTCCCATGTGACCTCGCACGCAGACTAGAAGCACATCCTTCAGAGAAGAAAGCTCTTCCAGTCTTTTAGAACATTCTAACACCAACATGAACTCAGCGCCTTCAGCGCAGCTGGGATGTCCGAGCAGATACAAACACCTTTTAAGTTAGTGTTACGTACCCTCTCATCCAAGACACAACAAAGAATAGCATAAACCTCATTCTGGAAGACTGTGGTCCATTCACCAAGAGATACTACCACATGATCTCCGGTCTCAAAATAGACCGCAGTTCCAGACCTACTATCCATTCTGGAACCGTCAGTGTAACATTGGAAGTAATTATCAGGTATCTCACCAGACGGACCCAATCTTCCCTAGAGGGTGGGTTGTATAGATCAAATCACTTTTATTTGCAACTTTCTCCTGGGAAAAATTCTTTTTTCTGGGAAGTTGTGGAAGAGAACACAAAGTATTTATATTCTATACGTGGCATTTCAATATACCATATCCGGAATTATCTACTCTATGTTATTTATTGCTCAAGTTTCGTCATCGATGAAATCTCGTAGACTGGATGTGCGACTTTATGAATAACTTTTTTTTATTTTTTTACATATTTTCATTACGGGTCTCTTTAAAATTGGTGTAATGATGCCACATTTATTGGCTGCCCCTTTGTTTAAACCATTTTCTATCCAATTTACTTAAGGAAGGAATTCTGAGGGAACTGCAGCTATTAGCCTTTTATCTGCCTTTTTTTTTTATTACATTGGTACTATATTACCACCTATATAATTCTAAAGGAATTAAAATTGATTGAAAATTATAAAATTTGAAAAAAAAGAATTGTCAATCAGATGTAGGCCAACATACTACAGTAAGTGTAAGTTGTGTGAGTGTAAGTGTGCATTAGAGTTTTATTGTGTTCAGTTCTGTAATTTTATATCGTAAATTACGCTGACTGAATTTGTTGGACAATAATTTATCATGCATCTAATAATTAATTAGGCGTTCATTAGGTATGTTAATGGCAATATAGACTTAGGTTTGCGATTAATTTTCTGAACTGTTTAATTGGACAATAATTGTCTAATAACTAAAAAATTGATAAAAAGGCTGTTAATACAATTATATATAAAATGGCAAATATTCTTTAAGCTTCAAATTTGTCTAATTTGTACTGACATAAAAATAGAGCTTGTAGGGGGACAAGTATTTATCCAGGTAGGTAGTAAAAGTTTGATTGCCTTATTGTCCAGTAGAATGCGCCGATTACATTGAAGCCGAATAAAATTTGAAATTTAACTCTACAAATCCCACAGAACTTCCAAAAATTACTTTTATTGGAAAAAATGTTTCATTTTCGACAAAGTATGGCACAATGGTCTCCTGTTCAAACTTCGGCAGATTCTGTCTGATGGGCACTATCGGCTGCTTAAAAGTTATCTGTCTGACCGATTCTTCATAAGTACGAAATGGCGATCAATACTCAGCAGTGTTCCCCATTAGGGCAGGAGTGCCGCAGGGAAGTATTCTCGGACCGATACTATATTCTATTAGTACAATGGACATCCATTCTACTGACACACTGTTGGCTACATATGCAGACGACATAGCAGTACTTTCAACTCACAAAGACGCCACCACTGCATCCTCACTCCTACAGGACCATTTAAACCTTCTACAGGAACACTTGAAGCTTTGGAAAATCAAAATTAATGAAACAAAATGTACACATGTAACATTCACCCTCAGACGATCAAACTGTCCGACTGTGTCTAATTGCAATACTAATAGCATTAACAATACTTGCAATAACAATACTTTTATACCACACGAAAAAGACATCCGATACCTTGGACTCTACCTAGATAGACGCTTGACTTGGAACGCACACATAACGAAAACTCGACAGTCAATGAAAACCAGAATACTTTCTAGTAAAGCGCTTACTTGACAAAAGATCTAAATTAAACTTGAAAAACAAAGTTCAAATCTACAAATCCATAATAAGATCAATGTGGACCTATGGAATACAACTCTGGGGGATTGCCAAACCGACACACACTAAACGGATACAAGCTATACAGAACAAGATACTACGAACAATCACACAATGCCCATACTATGTTTCTAACATGACGCTACATACTGACCTTCAAATCCCATTTGTAAACGACTTAACACAACAACTTTACAAACGATTCTGCAGTAAACTAGGAACACACACGAACCCGCACGTCACAAACCTGTCCTCCCTACCATTCCTGGGAATCCTCCCAGTCATTTGAACCGCCAGTGGCCAAGGGACCTCCTGTCACAGGAAGAGGAGTAACCAAACCAGGAAGAGTGGCATTGTTTGGCCACCTCCTTCAAGCCTTCAAGCTACATTTATCTATGCTAAAATTTACTTATTGTGTTATTACAGTTTGTAAATATAAATAAAAAACAAAAAACAAAAAGAAAATGATTAAACGTCTTTTTCGATAAAATTCTTTAAAAAATGCTAAAACTGTAAAGTCGCACTTACAATTAACCGATTTTTCTCGGTTGAAAATTTGAAATTCTAGCAATGCTTCCAATATATATTAATATTATATAGGTGGCAGAACCGTACATTGTTCTTAAGTGGCGCTTTAGAGGAAACCTTAACGCTACTGTTCCCCCCGGAACCTCCCAAAATATCAATTTTCCCCGTGAAAGTATTTCAAGTAAAAGTAGATTTCAAGTAGGTATTTGTGTATGTAGATGGTTAACAAAGTTTAGAAATTCGTTGCAGCTCCGTTTCGAAAAAATCGTGAAAAACAATAATTTGTAAAGACGTACTTCCGGTTGATGGATTTTTTCCCCGATACCTTCCTGTTCAGATGCAATGGAGGTACCTAAAACAGAATACCAAGTTTGAGCTTCCTGCAACGATTTTTCCTTTTTGAGATATTCCTTTATCACACACATAAATACCTACAGATCATTCGCCATAAAAAGATGTTTTCCACACTCAGGTGACCTGAAAACATGTATTTCCGGCGAAAAACATGATTTCGAAAATTTGACGCGATCAGAATAGCAGTGTATGAAAGTAAATAGTATATTATGTGGCATGATTCTTTTGTTCAAATAAGAACGGATGGAATAAGAGTTGAAGAGATATTGATGAGAAGAGAAGAGAAAGTATAATCTGTGATACACAGTGGTGGAGAGAAACTATCAAGGCCGGCGGCGGCAATAAAAACCGCTCCGCCCCCACTAATATCTTTTTGAAAATGGAGTCTGTGGAATTATAATAAAAGAAGTAAAAAAACCATTTGATGTAATGACTAGCCACAAATCACATGACCGCATTTACCATAACTTTTCCCGTCTAAAAACCTATAATTATTAGTCTATAGAGAAAGCTAATTGGCTGGAATTATCACACTAATTAGATTATTTTATTTTTTGTTTAAGCAGTAAGAAAAAAAAAAAGTGAAACACGCACACAACTTTCTCTTTCTGCAGTTAATAAAATTATAACTGACACATTTTCTTTTGAACTTGGCATTTTCATGCAACATTTTCTTAACATAAAAATAGTGGGATCATGATGGTTCTCAGATAATAGCAGCTAATCTCTGAATGTGATTACACTGGAGTCTAGAAGAAAGGTTCTCGTTCAAACCCCAATATTTCTAAATATTTTGAAAATAGATTTTGCACAATCATTCAAATATCAACGTTTCGGGGGAAAAATGCTTTTTAATAAAAGATGGCAGGCTTCAATTTCTGCAGTTGACACTCCAAATTTTAATGTCGTAAAACACTCCGATATAATTTCGTAAAACATGAAAGCTCTATTCTGTTAAACATTTTTAGCAATTGTAACGGATGTATTTGCGAAGATTTGGTCGGAAGAGAAAAACCTAGGTTGAGTTGTATTAGATTTACTTAACACTGTTCAAGTACAAATAATAAACACTGCAAGAGTTTTACACTGTATAGTTGCAGGAGAAAGAGAGTGACAGACTGACTGGCAGAATGACGGTGTGAGAACGACGTACGTTAAACGTTGATAGCGGACGGTGACTTCCTTCATTGTGTGATTCAGGCTTTTTTTTGATACAGGCGGCTGGACTAAATCCCTACTCTCTTTAACTTCTCCTTCCAATTTCTAGATCTGCTCCATAGTTTTTGTCCCCTCTTCGAACTTGAGGGATAAATGCAGTGAACTTGAGGCGGGCAGTAATTAGTTCACTGATTCGATAATAATTCAATCCATTACAGTTTTTTTTTAATCGTTTTGAAAATACAGGAATAAGAACGCTTACACATATTGCACTGAAGCGGCATTTTGAAAGCTTAACGTTGCAGTTCCCCCTCCCCAAATATTTATGTTCTATTAAATCAGCTTGAATTCCAATTTTGAAGAAAAATGGTTAACCGGAATTGTGGCAACCTACAATTATTGGTATTTCATTCATCTTTCCTGGAAGTTTAATTTTGGTGATTGTAGTGTTTTTTTGTTTTTGTGATTTCGGTAGTTTTCACTTCCTCTTACGGCTGTATTGTACGAACGTGTCAAATTTATGAAAATTGAACTTTTACCGGAAATGTTGTGAACTTCCTCAAAAAAGAAAAATCTCAGTAAGCTAAAACTGGATATTCCCCATTTAGATACTGCGTAATACTGCAGTTGAAGAAAATAGGTTAACACCACTTTACAGAATAGTTTTTAATTTTCTTTTCTTTTTTTTTGTTGAAATTTTCTTGGTAACAATTACGATTTTCTATTAAACTTGGAATGCTAAGTGCACAGTTACCTGGAAATCAAATAATTTTACATGAAATTAATTGATAAATAGTTCTACGGAAATTGTGGTGTTAAATTTTAAATATATATCCGGTCAATGTCATTTGCGGTCTCCCTGTGGACTACAGTGAATCACTTCTAGTACCTGCCTGCTTGGGTAAGCACTTCTCCCACCGCTATTTAAATTAAATATTTTCTTTATTCTTCAAAGTTGACCATTTATTTCTAGTATAAAATTTATACTTTGAAGTTTAAAGGTCTAAAAAAGTTAAAAGTTTTGAAGGTCAACTTTGAAGTTTCAAGAAAATTTGTCATTTTTTTTTCTTTTACAAAATTATATCAGCAGCAGTAATAGAAAAGGGCATTCGTTTTTTGTTTGGTTTTTGTAGGGAAAATTTGTCCTTGAATTCTGGAAACAACATCATGAATGAAACTACTCTTCTAATTGATGAACACGTAGCATTTAACATTTTGAGCCTCCCATTTGATTTCTAACATAATTTTAAGTTACACGGCGAATAATAATCGAAGTTATCAGCAAGCGAATTCGGTGTGTCTAGATTTTTAGGAGCAGCGAGCGGGTCGTTATCGATTTCTATCGATGTATTCTTAGACGTGTGCTTAATCTTTTAGATTGCTTTAAATAATTAGCAATTAAATAAGACTTAGGATCAACAGAGAAATGTTGTGTAATTAAAACATGCTGAAATAATATTTTCCATACAATTTTTTAACAGCTGTTACATTTTATATTCATAATAATATTATGAAAAGAGATATATTTATTTTCATGTTTTGCTTTTCTTCCTGTTCATATATATATATATATATAGTAGCATAACAAACGGAACATCTTCTGATTTTATTTTACATAAATCCCATGACATTGTTATTTTTTCTTTTGTTGGATTTCCGCTTTGTGTTGGGTGTTTTACTTTCTCCTTTATTCTCTTATTTATATCTTTTACATCTTTATACTTCTAATTTTATTTCCTATCTATGCTTCATCTTTTACTCATCTTTTATTATTATATACTTTTTAGCAGTTTCTACTTTCAATTTCCTTTTTTTCGATTAAAAAAAAAACAGCAAAAGCCGGAAGTTTGTTAGAGTATCTTACAATGCTCTCTTCTTTTAACGCAAATCAGGACACAAAACAATGGTACCACAGCTGACTATAATTTGACACAAAAATTTTACATTCACTTGCTATGTAAGATCTTGTCATATTTTTGTCGAAATTTAAGTGTGTTTCTATACAAAATATCTGAAAAATGAAAACTCCACAGGAAGCTGTAACTTGATATTCCGTTTGGGTGACGCTATTGCACCTAACATGAAAATTTGTGAAAACCCATTAAAGGAAAGTGCCACTTTATTGAATTTTTTTTTTTCTCAACGATTTTCTTTTAATAATCGTTTACTATTCTACACAAATGAATGCCTGTCACTTTAATAAAAAAATATATTTCGAGTAAAATTGGTTTTTGTGTATTCTGGAGAATGCTGAAGGATCTGCGTTCAACTTTCCTTTAAAGTACCGTATCAGTACAATAAATGGTTCTACCACCTATATAATGTTAAGGTATATTGAATGCATTGCTAGAATTCCAAAGTTTGAGGAAAATCGGTTACAGAACGTGTGAATTTACAGAATAGGTTTCTGACGGTTTTTTTGAATATTCTCGAAAATGACTCTCAACTATTTTAATTTTAGTTTGGATGCTAACTGCACAGATATAAAACAAATTACTTTTAACTGAAACTTTTCCTGGTCAAACTGATTTTAGTTGGATATGGGGGGGGGGGGAGCTAAGACCTAATATTCACACTCACACATAGACCATTCATATTCGCTAAAAACATTTTTTTGTGTTCTCAGGGGACTTTTAAACATGTAATTCCGGTGTAAACTTCCTCTTGCTAGGTGTAAGTGAAAGTTAGAACACACAAATACTTTTACTTAACAGTTTTTGAAAAAACATTTTTTCGTGCTCAAGTGTCTCAAAACATATATTTCCGATGAAAATTCAAGTTTAAAAATCTGACGTTAACACAATACTGACTTAAAGAATAATCATTAGTTGTCATTTTCGAAAAACTCCCGATTTTTTTATTTTTGTTTTTTTAAGAGAAGCGAAAGGTAATCGAGCGGGTGAAGTCTTGCTGGTATATTGGTAAATATTGTTGAATACTCTTGAGTTGTTGTGATTGGTTCCGTAGAGCTGGAAACCATCAGTGATATTTTCCGTGATAGCCTGCTTCTTTTGGCGGTATCGACCGGTTTCTGGCGATCGCCCATCGTCAGGATGCGTTTGTCAAACAGTGTGATAACATAGACTTGCACAAAGCAAATTCAGTTTTAACATTCGTGAGAGACTGTATAAACTGAATTTGCTCTGTGCAAGTCTGTGTTATCACCCTGTTTGGCAAACCCATCCTGATGATGGGTGAAACCCGAAACCGGTCGATGAGAAGCAGGCTATCACGGAAAATATCTCTGATGAATACTCTTAAGGATTGCCCCCTTTTTTCCCTTTTTTTATCTTGAAGAATACCCTTTA